>JANRMT010062835.1:11022520-11035180 GCA_026402145.1 Polypterus bichir lapradei | reverse complement strand
ACTTTTCAAACGTCACACTTGCCGATTCTCCAAGCTTAACACAAAATTTAATGGCACAACGTTGCTCCAAATTCCGCTGTTCCATTTTGCGTGACGCACAACCAAAAATACAACTTCGCTAATAGCAGTCACAAAAATCACGTAGTTAACGGAAGGAGTTGAAACTCGCACTGAGCTATGGGAGGGTACTGATACACGTGCTCTATCAAGGACAACAGCGCAGCGTTGCCAGATCGCTTGCAGTGTTGCCAGTCTCATTACTTTTCTGCCACACCTCAGTATATTGTGATGGACGGACGGCATTTCAGTCTGGCCGGGACATCCCTCAACTAAAAGAAACAGCCTTTTTAGGGCACTACATCCCCCGGGACGCTAGATTGCAGCTCCCCTGGACAGAAATGGTTCCCTGGATTCCCACAGGGCAGCATGGGACATGGAGTCCATTTCTTCAGCCCTGTTGGGTACCGTGGGTACTGCCAAGGGGAGCTCACCAAGAACCCGGGAACTAATACAGTGATGTTAACCCGTAAGTACTTAGGAGTCACGTGGACAGAAACCTGCAGTACTTCCAGGACACCTGAAGAAGGCGTTTGACCCAAAGACGGAATACTTCCGGGTCAGAGACTTTAAAAGGATTGTGGGAAACCCCAGCAGATCGTTGGGTGGTAGAGGATGGAGCTGCTGAGAGTGGAGGATTATGTTATTGATTATTATTGTGATTATTGATTTATCATTGGAGAATTGTGGAGTAAATGGTGGTTTGTGCACTATATTTGAAGAAATATTATTAAAAAATCTTTTTGTGCTTTTACACGTCTGTCTGGGACGTCTGTCTGGTGGGTTCAATGGGGCAACAGCGACCCCAAGCATCCACTATATATATATATAATATATATATATATATATTGTCACGCACGTGCAAATGGTATCGCAAAGTCATATGCCAGGAGGGAGTGGCGGGGCACTAACCTTTCTCTTTTTGTTTCCCCCAGAAAGAAAGACGCACCGCCGCCATGAATCTGCCTGCTCCACTGCCCGCACTTCGTTACTTCCGCCCTTCCTCGGTATACCTACCTGTGACATCAGCAATCCCATCATTCAACGCGGTCCCTACCCAGCATACCTCTCTTCTTCCGGTCCCTCCTCCATAAATGTTCCTCCTCCGCCATCTTAGGGGGGTCAAGACTGTTGTGAAGACGCATTGACCGCACTGAATGTGTTTTTTTGCAATAACTTCCTGGAATATTTTTACAGTATACGGGGCCGGAAAACCCCAAACCTTTATGCTTGTCTTGTTTTCTTTTTACAATATATATATATATATATATATATATATATATATATATATATATATAATTTTTAATGTAGGTAGATCATTTTGACCTGGTCATTTTAACAGTAGCTCGCAAGCCAAAAAAGTATGGGCACCCCTGATCTAAAATAAGTGATCTAAAACCAGAAACTCAGAAAGGCTTTAAGAGCATACCCCATTGACTCATGTTTAAAGGGAAAATACAAAAGCAACACTAAGTTTCTCTAATATGACTCGATACCCTAAAACACATTTTTGACTCTGTCAGCAGCAGAAAAATCTTAAAACCTTAGATGCTGAAAATTGCTGGAGTAATCATGTCTTTAATATACTGTCCATACACATACACTATGTGATCAGCACTTTATAGCAGTGTAACAATGTATTTTGTACTTTTTAGATTTAAAAATGGTCTTTCGGCTCTTCAGTTTTTGACTGCACTGCAGCAGCATCCTTCTTTGATGATCCCTGTCCTCTGCCACTCAGAAAAGAAGGTCACTGCTCTTGAACTTGAGGGACTTTTCAAATCTGACTTCAGTCCATCAGGGAGCAACAGGAGACTCAGAGAAGGACAAACATTAGGCTACTGGGCTGATTATCTTCTTGATTGTGAAGGTTTGCAAAATAGATTGCATAATTATTTATTTTACAAGTAGTTAAAAATAATACTTAACAATATGCCAAGATTTAGGGCGGAGTGGTGGCTCTGAGGCTAAGGATCTGTGCTGGTATCCAGAAGGTTGCCGTCACTATCAAAAGAGATCCTACTCTGCTGGGCCCTTGAGCAAGACCCTTAACCTGTAAATGCTCCAGGGGCAGTGTACAATGGCTGACCCTGCTCTCTGACCCCAAGGGGTAGGCGAAAAGTAACAAATTCCTAATACAAGAAATTGCATAAGGCGAAATAAAGAACAAAAAAAAGATGTGCATGAACAATTCTGTTTTCTTACAGAAGGTCAGGCTGCTGTTCACGTGGAAGATGTTTTCATGTTTGCAATTGGGCTAACTTCACTTCCCCCGTCTGGATTGGAACTGCTGCCGAGGATTGAGTTCCTGGATGATTCACCATTCCCAATGGCAAACACATGTTCAAACACAATGAAATTACCACTGCTGGATTCATCTAATGTGTTTAAATCACATATTGATTTTGGAATTCAGAATTCTCCAGGATTTGGCTGTTTTTAAATCAGGAGTGATTGGTTCCACTAGATGTGGATAAGTGTGTGCCTTAAATCACTGCAGCTAGAGAACTCGCATCCATCTGCACTGGTGAACACACTTTTCCACTATCCACCCATCCATCCATTATCCAACCCGCTATATCCTAACTACAGGGTCACGGGGGTCCGCTGGAGCCAATCCCAGCCAACACAGGGCACAAGGCAGAAAACAAACCCTGGGCAGGGCGCCAGCCCACTGCAGGGCACGCACACACACACACCAAGCACACACTAGGAAGAATTTCGGATCGCCAATGCACCTAACCTTTGGACTGTGGGAGGAAACCCACGCAGACACGGGAAGAACATGCAAACTCCATGCAGGGAGGACCTGAGAAGCGAACCCGGGTCTCCTAACTGTGAGACAGCAGGGCTACCCACTGCGCCACCGTGCCGCCCACTTTTGCACTATTATTATTTAATTTTGTAATATAACTATGCTCGTTTATTTGCGATTTTGAAGAAACCACATGTTTGATTACTGTTTATTTAATCTACAACTGAAGATGTTTTAATGTGTTCTTGTTTATATTATGTTACATTTGGACAGTTTCATCAAATCCTGAGATCTGAAAGAGAGATTTCCTGGTAATAAAGCCAAATCAAGAGTACTTGAAATGAAACATTTATTTTTGATTCTTAAATAACAGTGTAATGAATATTTTATACTTTACCTTACTTTTACTCCTCTTTATTTCATTTCACACTTTATTTACAATAATTTAGGGCAGATGTGGAAGTTTTTCCAGTTAAATTTTAAATTCATGGACAGCACAAGCTACTCTCCACACGCTTGAGACACTGATTTATTAATGTGTACATTATTAGATCTGTAGTACACAGAACAAATTATAATTAAGCAATTTCTTTAAGACGTATGTATAGTTCTGATGCAGACTCCCAGTTCTCTGGCTTCTGTAGGTGACTGTGCTCCATAACTAAGTCCAAGTACTCCTGCATGTTCAGGTCACCACATGAATGCGTTGGCTGATTTGTTTCAGGGAAAGTATCCAGTTCTGTACATTCAATCCTAAATCCGCAGTCTCTGGAGCCAAATCTAGACTGAAAAATGGATTTGAGTAATAGCATTGATTTACATTTAAGCTACAAAGAAAACAAAATGTTACTAGGAAATGATAATCCATTACCTACGTGGTAAGTAGTACAGTGCATTGGGCACTCCTCCAGGACATGACGCGGTTGTAGAAGGGCGAATCCGGTGACTGTCCCACAGAGTCACGCATTCATCCAGGTCCTTCTGTATGACATTCTTGAAGCAAAATCTTAGCAAGCACTGATGTTCACAACTTCCATTAAAGTGTCCTGTTATCTCTGAGGTGTACAAATAACTCCATCCAGAATTGAGACCTATATAAATAACTGGGTTAAACTTCATATTAATTCTGCCATTTGCTTAAGCATACCAGTTTATTTACACATGTGGATCAAGAGATGATATCAAGATAAAGAAAACAAATGTTTACAAGGGACCAGTGTTGGGGTATGTTACTTTTAAAATTAACTTAGTCACATTCCTCATTACTTACAAAAAAAGTAACCAAATATGTTATATAGTCTAATATATAAAGCAGAGTCTATGTATGTGTGTATGTATGTTTGTTTGTCCGCCATACAAATCTGCACCAGGCGTTGGATCACCACCAAACTGGGCATGGAGCTCCTTTGTGACCAGGGTCATCATGCATAACGCCGTGCGTAGAATTCGCACTATAACATGACGTTAAGCACAAAATCTGAAATGTGCTTACGCACAGAAAAATCCAGATGCATAAATCTGTGCGTATGACAACTTCCACGTTCTTCCGCTACATAAATCCCGGTCAGCGTGAAAAGTAACACTCATGCACACGCCTTATGTCCCGCCCCAACTCCTCCCAGAATTACACCTCTTTGAATATGCAAATCAATATAAATAGCCCTTAAGCTCAGCGTTCTGTGAAAAGACAATGGCAAAAGCATGCGGGGAAATAGAATTTCAGCGAATACCAAGTGGAGGCAAAGAAAAATGTACTATTTGTTGGTTTAAACAGTGGTATAAACAACAAAAGGAAGAGGATCGGGTCACATAGTGTGTCGGAGAAACTCAAAAGTTTAAGTTCACAAAGTTGCACAGTGTCCAAAATAAAAAGAATTTGCCAGGTATCAAAGTCACCATGAAAAGGCGAGTCGTAGCCCACCATCTGAGTGTCATATGAAGCTTATTAGGGTACAGAGAAAAAAAAAATAGGGACACAGTGGGAAAAAAGCATGAAATGTCAACTTCAATCTCGAAATTTCCACTTTAATCACGTAGTTTATTTTGTCATTAAAGTAGAACATCATAAACGTCGTCTTAAAATCATTTAATTTACTAGTTTCTCAAATCCCATCGTAGCTAACGTAACACGTTAAATGCTTTGTTTTGTATTTGATCTTCTCTGTGCTCTATGTGTGTGAATCACTACATGCTTCCGGGTTTTGTCTTCCTCCAACAGGACACAGAATCCATTACATTTGTGATATTACAGCTCTCTGAATAATTAAAATACTGAGATGTATACTTGATATAATTTTCATGATGATAGGAGTTAATGCATGTTATTAAACATGGGAACACGGTGGTGTAGTGATTGTGCGCGACCTTCGATGAATTTATTGCAGCAGTACTGTCTCTTTCAAATATACTAACCCCCAGTTCCTGTCCTTCCTTTTCTTTCTCCAAATACCCAATTGCCACACAATCAGCTCTGTAATAGACGTTAAACCATCTGTAAGCTTAGAACGCCAATTCTTCAAAACGTTTAAGGAACATTGAAATACAGTGCATCCGGAAAGTATTCACAGCGCATGACTTTTTCCACATTTTGTTATGTTACAGCCTTATTCCTAAATGGACTAAATTCATTTTTTTCCTCAGAATTCTACACACAACACCCCATAATGACAACATGAAAAAAGTTTTCTTGAGGTTTTTGCAAATTTATTAAAAATAAAAAAACTGAGAAATCACATGTACATAAGTATTCACAGCCTTTGCTCAATACTGTCGATGCACCTTTGGCAGCAATTACAGCCTCAAGTCTTTTTGAATATGATGCCACAAGCTTGGCACACCTATCCTTGGCCAGTTTTGCCCATTCCTCTTTGCAGCACCTCTCAAGCTCCATCAGGTTGGATGGGAAGCGTCGGTGCACAGCCATTTTAAGATCTCTCCAGAGATGTTCAATCGGATTCAAGTCTGGGCTCTGGCTGGGCCACTCAAGGATATTCACAGAGTTGTCCTGAAGCCACTCCTTTGATATCTTGGTTGTGTGCTTAGGGTCATTGTCCTGCTGAAAGATGAACCGTCACCCCAGTCTGAGGTCAAGAGCACTCTGGAGCAGGTTTTCATCCAGGATGTCTCTGTACATTGCTGCAGTCATCTTTCCCTTTATCCTGACTAGTCTCCCAGTTCCTGCCGCTGAAAAACATCCCCACAGCATGATGCTGCCACCACCATGCTTCACTGTAGGGATGGTATAGGCCTGGTGATGAGCGGTGCCTGGTTTCCTCCAAACGTGACACCTGGCATTCACACCAAAGAGTTCAATCTTTGTCTCATCAGACCAGAGAATTTTGTTTCTCATGGTCTGAGAGTCCTTCAGGTGCCTTTTGGCAAACTCCAGGCGGGCTGCCATGTGCCCTTTACTAAGGAGTGGCTTCCGTCTGGCCACTCTACCATACAGGCCTGATTGGTGGATTGCTGCAGAGATTGTTGTCCTTCTGGAAGGTTCTCCTCTCTCCACAGAAGACCTCTGGAGCTCTGACAGAGTGACCATCGGGTTCTTGGTCACCTCCCTAACAAAGGCACTTCTCTCCCTATCGCTCAGTTTAGATGGCCGGCCAGCTCTACGAAGAGTCCTGGTGGTTTCGAACTTCTTCCACTTACGAATGATGGAGGCCACTGTGCTCATTGGGACCTTCAAAGCAGCAGAAAATTTTCTGTAACCTTCCCCAGATTTGTGCCTCGAGACAATCCTGTCTCGGAGGTCTACAGACAATTCCTTTGACTTCATGCTTGGTTTGTGCTCTGACATGAACTGTCAACTGTGGGACCTTATATAGACAGGTGTGTGCCTTTCCAAATCATGTCCAGTCAACTGAATTTACCACAGGTGGACTCCAATTAAGCTGCAGAAACATCTCAAGGATGATCAGGGGAAACAGGATGCACCTGAGCTCAATTTGGAGCTTCATGGCAAAGGCTGTGAATACTTATGTACATGTGATTTCTCAAGTTTTTTATTTTTAATAAGTTTGCAAAAATCCCAAGTAAACTTTTTTCACGTTGTTATTATGGGGTGTTGTGTGTAGAATTCTGAGGAAAAAAATGAATTTAATCCATTTTGGAATAAGGCTGTAACATAACAAAATGTGGAAAAAGTGATGTGCTGTGAATACTTTCCGGATGCTCTGTATCTTTGTAGTACATGTTTAATTATTCTATCCTTCACGCCAGTCTCAGTGAAACATACAGTGCAAAGCAGGAACAATCCGTGAACGGAGCGGCAGATCGTTGCTAGCGTAGCGACACCGTGTCCTTTAATTATTAACAATATAGATTATTTAAATGAAGTTAAAGTTTTATCTGTATAATATAATGAACATATTTTGCTGCATTTCATCTTTAAAATGATATCATCATCATATGTAAATATGCACATTATAAAGTGGCTCAGGTTGTGCAATATTATAACTGTAGTGCAAGTTTACAGTGAGGTGATTGTACTTATAAGTCCAAATAGTTCTACAAGGAGCAGTTGATGGACTGATTTGCGTTAAGAGCTCTTGGTATGAAACTCTTTCTGAACCGTGAGGTCCGTACAGGAAAGGTTTTGAAGCGTTTGCCGTGTGAGAAGCAGTTCAAATAGGAAGCATGGCTGAGGCAGCGTGTGCTTGATGCTGTATACCGATAATTCTCTTTCTGATCAGCTTCTCCGAGTGGTGCAGTGAGAGTAATAAGATGATCCGATGTGGCAACCCCTAACGGGAGCAGCTGAAAGAAGAAAAAGAAGGCGCAGTGAAAGTAACAACGCTAAAGCAGTTATGGTATTTGGAATAGTTTGGCCATTCTGTGGTCCATTATATTGTTACAGGTTAATTACAATCAGATGCATTAAACTAATAAACAATATGCGGTTAATTTCAGTCTATTTACAGTATAAAGCTGCGTCAGGGATGTGGATCTGAAAAAGAAAGATAAACCACACAGGAACGGTAGCACTGCTTTGACGCTGGGTGCCATCAGTCTACAAAACCGAGTGGAGAACTTGTGTACGCCAGGTAATAAGCTACCGTGGAAATGTGCGTGGCTTTATGCCAAGTTTAGGTTTTATACATCGCGATTCAAACGTGGAAACATTCTTACACAACATTTCTGTGCGTACACACCGTTTATACATGAGGCCCCAGGAGAAGGTCATGGGGTATGTTTGGTTTGGAAAAATGTTCGTGGTGAACCGCAGGGCACCTTTTCACCGACACAACGTTCGGCACACGTCCCTGTACTTAAGATGGCCACAAGTTGCAACAGAACTTCACCGTGGCGCCATCTAGCGGCAGCTTTGGTCTCTGTGCATTGCTCTTTACCCATGTTTCTTTAAATTGCCAAGTGATGGCAGAAGTGTCCAAGTATGAGAAGGCCGACTGCTTTGATCGGGTGAAGGGGAACTGCCGTATGGATGTAAAACGTGAACGAGCCAGTGCGCGTGACTGGCTGGCACACCTACGTTTCTACAGGTCACACTCCCACACGCACTAATAGTGCTGTATTTCATTCGCCAACGTCCGTTATATGGCAGCACGTTTGAACAGAGACTCACCTTAAAAAGACAGCATCCTTCCCCCACCATTTTCCCCAAACGCAGCACCGGTTGTATGTCACTTCTCTCTGTAGTTACCATCGCCAACGTCTGTTAGAGAGCAGCACGGTTCAACACAGACGCTCCTTACTGTGTAATACCACTCGTCTTTGTGTCAAGACTCTCTATCCAAAAATTATTGAAGCAACTATCAAGACGTAAAGATGTTTTCATACCAAGAATACCGCTGATTCCGAATGATTTACCCTTTGATTTCAAATGGCTACAATTTCCTGTTCGTTTGGCTTTTGCTATGTCAATTAATAAGGCTCAAGGGCAATCATTACAAGTTGCAGGCATCAATTTTGAAAATCCATGCTGTTCACATGGACAACATGTTCTAGAGTGGGCAATCCTCAGAATTTGTTCATTTTCTCACCACAAGGGAAAACGTAAAATATAATGTATTCAAAGGCTCTGGAATAACCACTTGGAATACCTATTACAATAAAATGTGAATCAGAAAACAGTTTGTTCTATTTCTATATTCTGTTTCTTACATTTTGGAAATTCACCGGTTATAGATTCCCGGGCAATCTTAAAGTAAGATATATAAAAACCATACTTATAATAAAAATAAATCTATTTTCATGAACTACTTTATTCCTGATCAAGATGTTAACAAACAGAATTCCATTTATTTATAATGCAGCTTTTAGAGCTCCTTATTTTAAGCCTTTGTTATTTCTTAGGATGTCGCTTCTAGCATTGGGTACAGAAGAACATAAACTCCACAAACACTTATTTTAAATTTAATTGTAGTGGTCAACTACATCTAAATTAAGAAAATACCGTATTTATGTGTGTACCACGCGCACATTTTTTCCCGAAAATTAGCATTAGAAAATCAGGTGCGCATCATACACGAGGAAATGTAATTCTGTTATGTTTACTTCTTCTGCTTGGGCTCGCTCACTCTCTCACTCGCGCACTCGCCCTCTGTCTCTCTCTCTTGCTCGCTTGCTCGCCCTCTCTCTCTCTCTCTCTCTCTTGCTCTCGCACTGGTGCTCTCTCTCTTTCTCTTGCTTGCTTGCTCGCCCTCTCTCTCTCTCTCTCTCTCTCTCTCTTGCTCATGCACTCGTTCTCTCTCTTGCTCTCGCACTCTCTCTCTCTCTCTTGCTCGCGCACTTGTGCTCTCTCTCTCGCTCTCTCTCTCTCTCTCTTAAAGCTTCCTATACAATCACAATGTGCGTCATACATGGGGCAAAACGGTTTTCATAATTTTCTTTGTAAAAATGCGTCTTACATGAGGGTGCGTGGTACACTAGTAAATACGGTACGTTGTAATATGTGTTGTGAACAAAATAACATTTATCCCCTTTTTACATCCCCAACCAGAGCCCCTTAAGATGCATTTGCTTTCTGTCTTTCACCCAGTACTGCTGCAACAATCACTGGCTCCCTGTGACCCTAAACTGGGCTGATTAAATTTACCCTTCAGCACATGCAGGATGTCACCAAACAACCTGAAGAACCACGGGCACCATGTGACAGCCTCAGAAGGCAACGACTTTGAGAAAAGGGCAGTACTTATAGGAAGTAAAGCAGTACTACTCCTAATAATAATCTAGTAATTATTATTATTATCATTTTTGATCAGCTTAAGCAACATTAATATTTTCCTTCTACAAAATAAGTATCGCATTAAGTTACTCGTTACTTTAAAAATTAATTTGACTATGTAACATAACTTTTAATATTGCCCCAACACTACAGAAGACAGTAAGTGGCCAGGGATCCTAAATAATCCATTTAGGGGTTGTGTTTAAAAAGTCCATCCATCCAATATCCAACCCGCTATATCCTAACTACAGGGTCACGGGGGTCCGCTGGAGTCAATCCCAGCCAGGGCGCAAAGGACTGTGGGTTAATCCCATAAATTTTTAACATGTTTATGCTGAATAATCAGCAGCCTTAACGTAACTTAATACATTTTGTTTTTCCTTAACATGCATCACAGTTGTAAAATGTGTAGGCTAACAGTAATGATGAAGCGATACTTCATTTAGGTCACATACCTTCAATTTCTGAATATGGAGCACCACGACTCCATACGTTGATTGTTCGTGGATGAGCCATACATGTGGCTAGACATTCCCGAGTGGTAGTTGGCATGCTGGTGACGTAGGGTACATTGAGTTGCACCCATAATGCTATTCTCCGTGCCGCAATCGGTCCTCAGTCTCATGGGCACAACACCAAGGTGTCGCACACAAGTTAGGAAATTGTGAGCGATCACTGATGGATTGTTATTTAGATAGATAGATAGATAGATAGATAGATAGATAGGCACTATATAATAGATAGATAGATAGATAGATAGATACCTGTAGATAGATAGGCACTTTAAGATAGATAGATAGATAGATAGATAGATAGATACTTTATTAATCCCAAGGGGAAATTCACATAATCCAGCAGCAGTATACTGATACAAAATAAATAAATAAATTAAATTAAATACTAATAAAAATGCATGTAAAAGCAGACAATAACTTGAGTAATGTTAGCATTTACTCCCCCGAGTGGAATTGAAGAGTCGCATAGTGTGGGGGAGGAACGATCTCCTCAGTCTGTCAGTGGAGCAGGACAGTGACAAAAGTCTGTCACTGAAGCTACTCCTCTGCCTGGAGATAATTTATTGGTCCACTTACAAGCCACAGTACTTTATGTGAAAATCCAGAAATAGCTTTAGTTTGTCGTAGCCATCAGTATGCCACATATAATTCAGCCCCATCGAGCGGTAGGTTCTTCTCGTAAACCTTCTGTGTGCTCTCCTCTCGCATCCTCGAGGGTTTAGCTCCCGGAGTAAAGCCATAACATCATCTCTCTTTACTCACAAATCGTACTTTTGCCTGAGTACTTGCCACATCGTTCGGTAGCCAAAAAGTTGTCCAGCTCCACGAAGCTCCAACCTGATGGCATTCCTGGCAGCGTTTGTGGAGGAATACTCCTTTCTACAACATAGCTCAGCTTCTCTAAGTTTAGTTTTAAGACACCGCAAGCTAACGTTTACATCATGTCAATGATTACATTGTAGGAGTGGCCTTCATTGGAATAGCCTATACAACAACGTATCACATCTTCCATCTGGGGAGCCTCTTTTAGAAAGTGTCTAAACATTTTCCACAAGAATAACAAAAGCGAGCCAGCTGGCTAAAATGGTTACCACAAAATGGACAAAACATCGTCGCCTGGCAGTGCTTAATCGCTACAAACTCTATTCATTGTCCCCTCGCAAAACAGTTTGAATGACACAAAAGGTCAGCAACAAGCACTCCCTGTGTATTGTACCTACCCTTTCCGTTTGATTTGCCGTTTGTAAATTCATTTCGGGCCACTTGTAAAATTGTTTTCTGAACTGTTAATTTGTTTTACCACTTGTAAATTTGTCTCGGGAGTTGAAAATTGTTCTCACTATTGTAAATTTCCATCCATCCATCCATTATCCAACCCGCTATATCCTAACTACAGAGTCACGGGGGGTCTGCTGGAGCCAATCCCAGCCAACAAAGGGCACAAGGCAGGAAACAAACCGCGGGCAGGGTGCCAGCCCACTGCAGTATTGTAAATTTGTTTTCTGAAATGTTAATTTGAATTTCCTTTGTAAATTTGTCTTAATGGTTATAGATTTGTTTTGTGACATGTAAATTTGTTTTGCCCTTCTCAGCCACCGTATTATTCAGTTTGTCTGGGTTGAAATAAGCTATGAGAAGAAATGTTAAAAAACATGAGTAGCTCTCAGGGGGAAATAAGGTTGGAGATCCCTGCTCTAGAGTCTTTTCGACATAACCTGCATCTCTGAGGTCTGCAAATAACTCCATCCAAAATTGAGACCTATATAAATAATTGGGTTAAACTTCATATTAATTCTGCCATTTGCTTAAGTATACCAGTTTATTTACACTTGTGGATCAAGAGACGATATCGAGATAAAGAAAACAAATATTTGCCTCTTTAATTTCTTCTGTACGTTGCTTAGATGATGAAAATGTTGTGTCAACACAAGCCCCCTTTTCACAGGTTGCTTCCTGTAGCTCCGTGTCTCCCATCTTTTATTTGTAATTGACGTTCCTTTTGCAGCACTTTGCATTCTTCTACATTAAACTGCATTTTCCGAGTGTTCGCCCAGTTCTGAAGCGTGTCCAGGTCTCCTCGATTTCTATTTACTGCCTCCGCAGTGTCTGCCATCACTCCAATTTCAGTGTCATCTGCAGATTTGACA
>JANRMT010062835.1:11006345-11017520 GCA_026402145.1 Polypterus bichir lapradei | reverse complement strand
TCATTATTAAGATACAAATGAAGGGAGCAAACTGCACAGAGAAATGGAAAAATATAAAGAAATCAACAAAAGACAGTTTTATATATATATTCGATATATATATTCTATATATATATAGTGCAAAATAGAAATATTTCTAACCTTCTATATATATAAAAGTCAAATACCACTGACTCACTGATCACAACATTTCCCGAACCATGAGGACATGGGACTTGAAATTTGGCATGTGGGTTCCCCTTGGCCCATAGGTGCTTGCTAAGAAACGGATTTAAAAATCTCATAGTCCAAGAGTGAAATTTCTTATATTTTTTATTCGACCCGTTTGTGCGTCTGTCAGCTTTTCACGAGAGAACTATTAACGGATTTAGATCGGGTTTTTTTCTATAATTTGCTTGAACATTCCATTGATTTTGCGACTTTCTCATCACGCTAAGTATCAGAGTTCATTCTCCGAGAGAGACTCATTGGGTTGTGGGACCCTTCTCACTCACGCGTCCATAACCTTAACTCCGCTTAGTTAGCGAACGAGAGAACTATTTAACGGATTTAAATCTTTTTTTTTCTTAAGTTGCTTGAACATTCCGGTTGATTTTGTGATCTCTCATTGCGCTAAGAATCACAGTTCGCTTGCAGGGGCGATACATTTGCGCTAATCCGAGCCAAAGGCCGAGACATTAGGGGAGGGGGAAGAGTGACGTCAGGAGTAGAGCGCTGGCCGGGCCCGCCTCACTGTCCTGTTTCTCTAATACGCGGGTGAAGCCGCGGGGGATGGCTAGTGTCTTATAAATGTAAAAATCACGCTGCTGTGCTTTTCTGAATGTAGAATAAGAGAAGAAGAAAAAAAACAGCTAATTAAATGAGGTCAGAGTTACCAGTTGCTGTCAATGATTATAAATCTGGCTGGAACAAAAACCAGCAGCCACAGTGGGTCCCCATGACTGAGTTTGAAAAGCCCCTGCCATAGCATATGAAACACCGACGTGTCAAAGTAAAATTTAAACGATCGAGACAAATGTTAACTCCTTATGCACTGCTGAAGACTGATTTAGTTGAACGAATAAACCATCTCTTAAATTGGCATACATTAAAACTTGCGTTAAAACGCCGTAGTCAGTAAGTCATTATCCAACGCCCTATATCCTAACACATGGTCACGGGGGTCTGCTGGAGCTAATCCCAGCCAGCACAGGGCGCAAGGCAGAGACAAATCCCGGGCAGGGCGCCAACTCCTATATCTATCCTCAATTGTTCATCACCATCAACGACTTTATGATGATACTCTACACACGTGTTTTTCAGCTGGTACGCAATGGTAGCTACAAATGTGTGCCGTGTTTACGACCACCTGTATGAGCGGGCAAAGCGACGAAGCAGCTGGAAAAATACGTCCGAAGTGCCCAACGCCAATATCTTCGAGTTGTCCCGCCCCCGTCTCTGATAGCCCCGCCCCTTCTGACAGTTTCGCACGCGTATCGATGTAATGCTTTACTGGTGGTGTGCCATTTGGGATTTTTAGGATGACAAAAAGTGTGCCACTACAGAAAAACGGTTGGGAAACACCGCTCTACCCGCGCATTACATGGATGGTTATGTTGCGTTCTTTGCATAAATTACCAAAGATACTGCAAACTGGACTAATGGGGTAGGAATAATCATTACACTTGTGTTTCGCAGAATTTTGTCACGATATTAAGGCAGTCAGCACTGTAGGCTACCTGGCAGACTGGCCAGTTCAATAAAGAGGTACTAGGAACTTTATTTTGGGTTTAGTGCCACTCAGAGAAAACCTATTTGCACTTGTGTGATATGACTTTGAGTCGATCTGCTTACAGAAACATGACATTAAAAAAAGACAGAGAGAGAGACTCATTTTTACCTTCGCTACTTTTCTTTATTGTTGCTCCTGGACAGAGGTGGCCTTAGGGGTACGCAGGGCCGGTTACGTCAAACGCTGTTATCGGTATGTGTGGACTGTATACACTTGTGCGCGAATTTCATGAAAATACTGTTAACACACACCGGATTTTCTCATTACAATATTCAGTTAAAGTTTTGCGAGATAACACGCTGGCTTTATCAAAATATAAATATATAATTCACTGGTTCTCGACCTGTGGGGCGGGCCCTCCTAGGGGGGCGCGAAGTAACAAAAGGGGGGCGCGAAGATGTGAAAAAAAAGAAAACAAGAATCAAAAATATGAAAAAAACCTCTTGAAACCAAAACAAATTAACTTAAACTCTACATTCTGATACTAGAACAATTAATATAGAGTTAGATAAATGTCGATAAAAGTTAAGTAGGTATAAGATATGCATCTACATTTCAAAAAAAATGTTAGGGGGGCGATTAAAACTGTTATGAAAACTCGGGTCGCAAATACTTAAAGGTTGAGAAACGCTGATATAATCTATTAAAAAAGTGCAATTCATAATTCATGACAATACCACGACAGTGCGAAATGCGATGTGTCATGTGGAAACTAGCAGGGCCTCTTCTAGAAAAGTCCCGAAACTGCAAGTATACTCTGAGTCTCGATATGCAGGATGTCATGTGAGCTGGAAAAAAAACAGACACGTATGGGTCAGGAATTAAAACTAACATGCAAAATTATGAAAAACACTGCAGTAAAATTAGATCAGCACCAGCTGGAGCGGTCATTCGGGATGAGAATACTTTACAATAATAAACAGGAAAAAACAACTTACAAACGAGACACCATACCTGTTAGAAAAAGCGCTTCTCCTTATAGGCGGCTGAATGAACCCCAGTATTTATATACTGCATATGGGTGGCACGGTGGCGCAGTGGTAGCGCTGCTGTCTCGCAGTTAGGAGACCCAGGTTTGTTTCCCAGGTCCTCCTTGCGTGGAGTTTGCATGTTCTCCCCGTGTCTGCGTGGGTTTCCTCCGGGCGCTCCGGTTTCCTCCCACAGTCCAAAGACATGCAGGTTAGGTTGGTTGGCGATTCTAAATTGGCCCTAGTGTGTGTTTGTGTGTGCCCTGCGGTGGGTTGGCACCCTGCCCAGGATTGGTTCCTGCCCTGTGTTGGTTGGGATTGGCTCCAGCAGACCCCCCTGACCCTGTGTTGGAAAACGAATGAATATTACACATATGTATTTAAAAAAAGTGGCGCAGCCATAACACTGATGCCTCATAACAATAAGATCGGGGTTCATCTCTTGGTTTCCCCCTGTGTGGAATGTGCACATTCGGATGTCCTTCCACAGTTCAAAGAAACGCAGGTTAGGTGAATTACCTATACGTGGCACTCGATATGTGTTCACCTCACAATGGACCAGGGATTGTTCCTGCCTTGCTCCTGCTTTCTGAACGAGCAGGTTTACAAAATGGATGGATACATGCATTACATTACATGCTATTAAACCATCCATGTTCTAAACGTTTACGGCACATTAGGTTAGCAGGAGAGCTGGGGCGAATACCAGCAATATTGGGTCTCGTTGCTAAATTGTGTGTTTGTTCGCCCTACTGTCCTGCATGTCCATACTGTTCCAGCCTTATTATGCCCGCTGCTTGATGGAATAGGCTCCAGCTGCCCCCGAGATACCTACTCAGGATTGAGTGGGCTTAGAAAATTGCATGGCAGGGTGTGTGTGTGTCTGTGGTTTATTTATTATTTGTTTGTTTATAAAGCACTTTATAAACAACAACAAGGCTGACCAAAGTGCTGTACAATAAAACCCAACATATCAGACACACAATAACCAAAGGGTAAAAGAAACAAAAACACATAAACACAAAAGAGCAGAAAGCTTAAAGATGAAAGCAAATACCGTGTTTAAGGAAAATAGCGCCAAGTGGCAGCAGGTACTAGGAGAACAGGAGGTCCCAGGATGAAGCCCTGTGGTACACCCCAGGAGAGGGCAGCAGAGGTGGAAGTAAAATCATCAATGCTGACACAAAAACTTCTATCTGAGAGATAGGACCTAAACCATTAGAGAGCTGAACCCATGATGCCCACCCACTGCTCCAGTCTGGAGATGAGGATCTCATGGCCTATAGCGTCAAAGGCAGCTGTCAAACCCAGAAGCAGAGTGCACTGTTAAAAGAATATCATTAAAAGCTCATTAACAGAGATGACTCAGTGCTATGGTGAGTTTTAAACCCATACTGGAACACTTCCAGTATTGCATGTTCATCCAGGAAGGACTTCAGTTGGGTGTAGATCATTTTTTTTCCAAGAGTTTGGACATAAAAAGGTAGCTTGGAAATATAGGCCTAAAGTTTGACATAACAGAATGGTCTAGAACTGTTTTTTTCAGCAGCGGTTGCCCAACAGCATGTGGTTGTGTTTGCCCTGTGATGAGCTGGCACCCTACCCAGTCGTTGGTCCTGCCTTGTGCCCACTTATTGCTGGGGATGTCTCCAGATGCTTTGCAACCCTGGTTAAATTGGATTAGAGCAATGGATGGCTATGTATTATTTGCTAGTCATAATTAAGTTTTTGTTTCTCAATATGCTGCAAAGGGGCGTTCCTTTATGCAAATATATTAACTTTATGCAAATTTAGAACGCTGTACCATTGTGAGTTTACGGCAGTAGCTCAACTGTTCAGAAATTGTCTTGAACGCTGAAACAGGCAATTGATGTTGATAGCTAAAACATTGCTTAACTGTAAATTTACGAGCATTTCTCTATTTAAAATCTTCATGTTAACCATTTATTCTAATAGTTTTTTCACTGTGAAAATATACGAGTAATGTAATGTGCGCTATAGACTTTTACAGTGGAGAGCATTGAGAGGTGAAGCAAAATGACGCCTTTTATTGGATAACTGAACAGACTGCAAAATGCAGGTTTTAGAGGCTGCCCGGGTTCCTTCTTCTGGTAAGTTATGGATGGGGACTTAAGTTGCCTCGAAAGCTTGCATATCGTAATCGATTCAGTTAGCCAATAAAAGTTTTTTTTTTTTTGCTTGCTTTCTCATTGCGTCGGTAATGGCTAATATGATTACAACACCTTATTACAGTGAAAGAGGGTGTAGCGGAGATATCGGGCTTAACGCACTATCAGCACTGAGGTGAGCTGCTAAATTGGCCCTGGGGGTGTTTGTGTGTGTGTTTGTGTGTTCACCCTTTGATGCTTTGGTTGGCTGCAGCTGCCCAATCACAAGTTGTAGAAAAGCCGTTTTTGAAAATGGTTGGAGGGCGGCGCAGTGGCGCAGTGGTTAGCGCTGCTGCATCGCAGTAAGGAGACCTGGGTTCACTTCCCGGGTCCTCCCTGCCTGGAGTTTGCATGTTCTCCCCGTGTCTGTGCGGGTTTCTTCCGGGTGCTCCGGCTTCCTTCCACAGTCCAAAAGACATGCAGGTTAGGTGCATTGGCAATTCTAAATTGTCCCTAGTGTGAGCTTGGTGTGTGTCTGTGCCCTGCGGTGGGCTGGCGCCCTGCCCGGGGTTTGTTTCCTGCCTTGCGCCCTGTGTTGGCTGGGATTGGCTGCATGAGATCCCGTCACCCCGTAGTTAGGATACAGCGGGTTGGATAATGGGGACTTCCCTCGGGAGTTAAAGATGGCCGAAGCGTCAGTGCGTTGCTGGGTCATTGACACGCGTACACTAATCAGGTTTGGCTGGTTCCTGACAAATGTCCAGCCTGATGACAGCTTAAAAAGTCTGAAGTAGACAAAATGACACACCTTAAAGCCGGTGGGTGGGGGGTGTTGACTGGGGGCGGAGTTTGGTTGAGGGTTTGGCACATGCCATAAAAGCCTTAGGGGTCCCTCAATGATATTTCCAGACTGGTAGAAGGGGTATATACCATCATACAAAGGGGTCTGGGGAATTTTTACAACGGAAAAAAAACATGACTGTAAATAGTAGGGAAAGGAGTGCGGGTTGGATGAAAAAAAATAGTAAAACTGCGGTAGAGGTCTGTTGAAAAATAACGCAAAATACCGCGTTGCAGCCCAAAAATAGCAAAGATAAAAACGCGGACCTGGCAACACTTTAGAACCATTTTGCAGCCCTCTTAATTGCCATTGGTGGTTTGCAGGCCCAGATAAAGCATTTTGCATACAGAATTGTGACCCCCGTTCTAAACTGGCACACGTGCGCCCAACAATTTGGAGATGCTAATGAACGTCAACCTTGATGTCTTCGAGATCTTGAGGGGAAAGCGAAACACCTGAAAGGAAAGCGCAGACGCTAGACATTATCTAGACATTTCCAGAACAGAGACTGCCATTTACACTTCTGAAGTTTATTTTCAAAAGATATGCAAGATTATATATCAGGAAATACTGTAATAATAACCCAAAACCAGAAAGGCCAACCTAGTACTGGAGGGCGAAACGGGGTCAAGTTGTATAGATAAGTGTATTCAAACTAACATGCAAAAAGGATGAAAAGTTGTAAAACGAGAACAACACTAAGTGGCACCGAGGATCAGAATGAAGAGCTTCTACAATTACGAACAGGAAAACAACGCGATCTGCTGTAGGGGTCTACCATTAAACAGGTGAGAGCACCTGTAAGGTCTAGGAGGCGACCTGGGTCCAGGGTCAGAGAATTCCATCCATCCATCCATTCGGCCATCCATTCATTTACAAACCCGTTTATCCCGATCAGGGTCTCGGGGCAGCGGGAGCCCACCCCAGCATGCATCGGATGCAAGGCAGGAATAATACCCGGTCAGGGCGCCATGTCATCGCCGGTTGAACACCCAGACACGCACATCAGGCCAAAATTTAGCAACAGAGCCGTCAAATTCCACGGAGGGCTACTGATAATAGGCTGCTGCTCGACTTGTATAAATAGACATGACGTCCTGGGCTGTCCTTCAAATCGTTTGTCTTGTGATGATCTGCACGACATGGAAACTTCAATAACAATTGATTGGTGCTTGAAGTGTTGAAATTGTCTGCCCTTGCTTATGTACAGATTGGACTTAAGTTAATAATACAGATATGTAGTAAAATCGCGGCTTTAATCAGCGTCACCACACAGCGAGCTGCAAGAAGCGAATCCACCGCGCCGTCCTCCCCCGTCCGCCCGCTCAAGTTCCGCGCACTTACCGCCGTCTGCTCCACCGACAGATCGCACTCGAGGGCAATTAGCGTGAGCGTCCCCTCGTCCGGGTGCTTGCTGATCTTCTGAAAATTAAACTCCAGTAGGTCTCTTTGGTCTTTAGAGAGCTGAAAGTCCTCCAGCTCATCGGTCGATTCCATCCCTGAATCCGCTGGTTGGCCCCCGCTAGCGCACTTGGATGAAAAGCAGCGGCTGCAACCTCTCGGTCTCCCTGAGGTTTAACCGAGTGACGTCGTTTGAGTTGGCGCTCTATAACCACGGCTCAGACCGCCTAGGAGGCAGCGGCGCGTCGGGCACGGGCTGGTTGGATTCGCTGGGTTCACGAGTGAAGGTTTTGGATGTGCCAGCCCCTCTGCTCTCATCCGGATTCGGTTTTGTTTGTTAGTGGGCGTCACGCGCAGGTGCTGCTGCTGCTGCTGCTGTCATCTGCTGGGGAAACCAGTTGAGCGAGTCAGCCTGATGCTTGCTGTTTTCATTTTCTAGCTCCTTGGTTTCCTTCCTAGTGCTTGAGCCACGTCATTTATTGCAGCACAAATGCCCTTTCTAGAGAATGAAATCCATTAACTGCAATCAGTTTACCTGAACACTGTAGAATGATTTCTCAGTTCCAAACCTCCACTTGTGTCCTTGACCAAATCCCAACAGGATTAAAAAAAAAAAGTCTGAGATGTGCTCATTGACTCACATAGCTTGCGGTACAAAGCGACATGATGTGAGCAGAGTTCTGGTGCTCCCATCGTTCCTTTGCTTTTGTGCGCGATGCGCTGGAAAAATAGACAAAATTATGTCTCTGGAAATAATTAATGTTGATGGAGTACAAATGCCTCATCGCGTAGTAAATTAAACAGGTCCGGCTATGGCCAAGGTCCGGCTTACTTGTCTGAACTTATCATGACTTACAAACCTGAGCGCACATTAAGATCTCAAGATGCCGGTCTGCTTATGATTCCAAGGATTAATAAAATAACAGTGGGAGGTCGAGCTTTTAGTTACAGGGCCCCTAAACTGTGGAGTGGTCTTCCTGCTTCTATAAGAGATGCCCCTTTGGTCCCAGCCTTTAAATCCCGGCTGAAGACTCACTACTTCAGTTTAGCATATCCTGACTAGAGCTGCTGATTAACTGTACATACTGCATCTCTGTTGTTAGTCATTAGCACTAAAACATAAGTAAAGTGTCTCTGAGAAATTGTTTTGCAAATGGGGCGTGACGTGCAAGAAGTCTTGTAGGACTTCAAAGTGTCTCTCCGAGATGATCACGTCTCGTCCCAAAGATATATATCTCTCTATTATAAAAAAAATCCTGGAAAGGAAAAGCAGAGTGACGAGACGTGATCTTCTCGGAAGTTCTTGGAAGACACTTAAAAGACCCGCGAGACACAAATGTGAAAGGATAGGTAAGTGACTGAGGCTAAGGTGTGTTTCGACTTGCACCAAAATTCGGGTAACATCACTGTTGTAGGAACAGAACTGTGTCGTAACCTGAAGACCCCCTGTATATATTTTAGGGGCGGCATGGTGGCACAGTGGTAGCGCTGCTGCCGCGCAGTAAGGAGACATGGAGTTTGCATGTTCTCCCCGTGTCTGTGTGGGTTTCCTCCCACAGTCCAAAGACATGCAGGTTAGGTGCATTGGCGATCCTAAATTGTCCCTAGTGTGTGTGTGTGTGTGTGTGTGCCCTGTGGTAGGCTGGCACCCTGCCAGGGGTTTGTTTCCTGCCTTGTGCCCTGTGCTGGCTGGGATTGGCTCCAGCAGACCCCGTGACCCGGTAGTTAAGATATAGCGGGTTGGCTAATGGATGGATATATTTTAGTATGGTATTGTATATTTTAGCATCCAGATGGTGAAGACTTAGCATGTGTTACTGAACAGAAAGCGACCACAGCCTGCCCTGCTCTGAAGTGTTAACACAACTTTTTCATTTGCTCTTTAAGAAACGACTTTTGAAGTTTTCTTTGTCAGAGAAGATCGTCTCTGTGTTGTGGTTGGCCGTGTGATGGAGTTCCCAGACTTATTAAACTATTTATCCTTGTAAAACACTTTCTTGTTGAGGTCCCCACAATGTTAATACCGTACAGTGTCTCTTTGATGCTGGAAATGAAACATTTTGCTGCCATGGGCTCAACGTCATGGCTGAAATAAAGAGTCATAAACTCGAAAGCGGTTTTAAAGATTCTAAACAGACTGTGTTCCGTATGTTCTCCTAAATTAGTAAAAATGGAACAAGTGAAGGATTCCTTTAAAATAATTTTTAACAGAAATGCGTTGTGATTGTCAGCACTCGCTAAACTAAAAAAGTGACTTCAGTGTCAAAAACGTGGACTTCTGGCAAGGCCTAGAAAGACACAGTAGGCCTTCTAATACCCTGAATGAGATTTTGGAAAAGGAGCAGGCAGGATTCGTAACTGGGAACTCAACAAAACGATCCTCCAAACCTTAAATCCATGTCAAAAGCTGTTGACCATAGAGCCGTTAATCAAGAAAGTCAAGTCAAGCTGGGGAGCTTGCACTGGTACAGCACGTTGCTGCACCCACCACACGATGAAATAGCTCAAGATCCCAGTTGGCAGCCCCCCAGGCAGACTCACGGTCCAGTCCCACCTTCCGGAAATGACCTTCAATCTGCCACAGCCAGGTGTTACGTGGGCGACCCCTTGGCCTTCACCAGTCACTCGGTTCCTTAACAATGAGGGTCCTGTGAGCCCGGATCACCATCGGAGAATCGCACCACATGGCCGTAGTGCCGTAACTGATGCTCCCTCACAATGCAGGTCATGTACCTTATTCAGGACTCCATGAGCAGCACAAAGTCAAACCAACGGTACCCAAGGATTCTCTGAAGAGACACAAAGGAGTCCAGTCTTCATCTCAGGTCACTGGATAGCGTCCATGTCTCACAACCATATAGGGAGCACCAGCACTCTAAAGACTTGGACCTTCGTCATTTTGCTGAGACATCAGGAGTGCCACACATTCCTTTCCAGCGACCTCATGATCCCCCATGCTCTCCCAATCCGTCTACTGACTTCATAGCAAATGTCACCAGAGACATGAATGTCACTGCCGAGGTCAGTAAACCTCTCGATGACGAGGTCGACACTCTCTCCGCAGACAGACACACTGCTGATGGCCGTGCCCAAGAGATCATTAAAGGCCTGGATGTTGGTTTTTATCAGGACCCTCACAAGCCCAGACACTCAGACTCCTCACTCAGTCTTTCGAGAGCGCCGATCAGAGCCTCCATTGAGTCCATGAAAGTCACAGCATCATCAGCAAAGTCAAGATCAGCGTGCGCCTGAACCGATCTTGATACGGAGCATTTCGTGCCTTACGGATCGCTCCCTTCCTAATCCTCTTTCCCAGCTCCTATTCCTCTCGTTTTTTGAAATGTGTGCCTCCTTGTCTTTTTGAAGTCGGTCCATCCTCTTACAACACACACCAGCGCGTTTATGCAAGGACTCACATGCGTAGTTTGGCCCCCTGTTCCCCTTAAAGAGATAACCTTGAATTGCTCAAACCCTAGGACATTTATTTTAATGGGAACAAGGGGCAGAAACAGACAAAGCACATAAAATATGTAGCTACCGCTACAAGTGGAGTCCCTCAGGGGTCTGTCCTGATTTATATTAATGACACTGATCAGAGGTGGCCTTAGGGGTGTGTGGGGCGTAGGGCCGGTTACGTCAAACGCTGTCACCAGAATGTGTGGACTGTATAAACGTGTGTGCAAATTTAATAAAAAATAATGTTAACATACACTGGGTTTTCAGCTACATTTTTGCAAGATAACATGCAGACTTTATCTACTCTATATAAACTCACCTAAAGGATTATTAGGAACACCTGTTCAATTTCTCATTAATGCAATTATCTAATCAACCAATCACATGGCAGTTGCTTCAATGCATTTAGGGGTGTGGTCCTGGTCAAGACAATCTCCTGAACTCCAAACTGAATGTCAGAATGGGAAAGAAAGGTGATTTAAGCAATTTTGAGCGTGGCATGGTTGTTGGTGCCAGACGGGCCGATCTGAGTATTTCACAATCTGCTCAGTTACTGGGATTTTCACGCACAACCATTTCTAGGGTTTACAAAGAATGGTGTGAAAAGGGAAAAACATCCAGTATGCGGCA
>JANRMT010062835.1:10976268-10986938 GCA_026402145.1 Polypterus bichir lapradei | reverse complement strand
TCTATCTATCTATCTATCTATCTATCTATCTATCTATCTATCTATCTATATCTTATATAGTGCCTTTCATTTATCTGTCTATCTAGGCCAGCAGCAGACCTCCTACTAGAGGCGTTAATCCTGTGAAAGTTGAATGCAGTGGCTGAATCTGCCTCTCTTGTTTAGATTTTTCTTATTCTTTCCATATTTCTTATTATTGATGGCAAACATCCAGCTATTTAATAAACCCTCTATTATATTTTAAACTGCTTTTTGTGGAATTAGCCCTCCTGAACTGGAAAAGCAGGTTTGGAAAATGAATGAAACAATTCTTTAAATGAGAATAGTTACATCAATATAAACAAAGGAACTTGTCCAGGATGGCGTGCCAGAGTGGTAAACTGTATACCCATGTATTGATGCCAAGTAATCTATGTGAGCATGAAGAAAACATGCAAATTTCTTGTGGCAGAGACCTCAGATTATTAATACACGCACTGTTTCATCAGACCAGATAATCTTTCGCTGAAGCCTTCTGAGTTGCAGAGGGTACAGAAAGTATTCGAATGCCTTCATGTTCTGCACACTTTGTGTTTTATTCAGCATGAAATGAATACATTTGCCATTTTTGCCCATCAGTCGACACTCAGTAAGCCATAATGACAAAGTGAAAACATGCTTTCAGAAATGATTGCAAATGAATTAAAAATGCAAAACAGAAATCTCTCATTTCTTGAAGTATTCAGACCCTGAATTCAGTTCTTTGTAGAAACTCCTTTGGCAGCAATTCCAGCTTTGAGTCTTCTTGGCAAAGTCTCTACAAGCTTTTCACACCTGGATTTTGGCACTTTATCCCATTCTTACTGGCAGATCCTCTCAAAGTCTGTTAGATTGGTTGGGAACAACAACAACAATAGCAACAGCATTTATTTCTATAGCACATTTTCATACAAATGATGTCACTCAAAGTGCTTTACATGATGAAGAAAGAGAAAAAAAGACAAAATAAATAAGAAAACATTAATTCACATAGAGTAAAAGTAAGGTCCAATGGCCAGGGAGGACAGAAAAAAAAAAAAAACTCGAGATGGCTGGAGAAAAAAATAAAATCTGCAAGGGTTCTGAGGCCACGAGACCACCCAGCCCCTTCTTGGTATTCTACCTCACATAAAGGACCTCAATCAGTCCTCATTGTATTCAGGGTTCTCATGGAAGAACTTGATGATGACGATCACGTGGACTTCTGGCCTTCAATCCATCAATGGAGGGACATCAAGGTGCTTTGATCAGGCGGTGGTGGCACAGATCACAACAACACAGAAAACTGGAAAGAGAACAGCAGAGAAAGTAGGGGTTAGTGCGGATTACAGAGCCGCCAGGAATGATAATGATAATGAATTGAATATACAGAGTATCAGGATTAAACTAAGATGAAGTTATGAGAAAGCCGTGTTAAAGTAATGAGTTTTCAGCAGTTTTTAGTACTCCACCGTATTAGCTTGGCGAATTTCTATCGGTTCAGCAATTCCAGATTTGAGGTGCATAACAGCAGAAGGCCACCTCACCACTTCTTTTAAGTTTAGCTCTAAGAATTCTAAGCAGACCCTCGCTTGAGGATCTAAGGTTACGATTTGGAGTGTACGGTGACAGACGTTCAGAAATATAAGATGGAGCAGATGATTTAAGGCTTTCTAAACCATAAGCAGTATTTTAAAGTCAATTCTAAATGACACAGGTAACCAGTGTAGTGATGCTAAGACTGCTGTGATGTGCTCGGAATTTTCTTTTCCTAGTTAAGATTCTATCAGCCTCATTCTGCACTCGTGATAGATAGATATATAGTGTAAGGCACTATATAATATAGATAGATACTTTATTAATCCCAAGGGGAAATTCACATACTCCAGCAGCAGCATACTGATAAGAAACAATATTAAATTAAAGAGTGATAACAATGCAGGTATAACAGACAATAACTTTGTATAATGTTAACATTTACCCCCCCGGGTGGAACTGAAGAGTCGCATAGTGTGGGGTCTCCTCAGTCTGTCAGTGGAGCAGGACGGTGACAGCAGTCTGTCGCTGAAGCTGCTCCTCTGTCTGGAGATGATCCTGTTCAGTGGATTCTCCATGATTGACAGGAGCCTGCTCAGCGCCCATTGCTCTGCCACGGATGTCAAACTGTCCAGCTCAGTGCCTACAATAGAGCCTGCCTTCCTCACCAGTTTGTCCAGTTGTGAGGCGTCCCTCTTCTTTATGCTGCCTCCCCAGCACACCACCGCGTAGAAGAGGGCGCTCGCCACAACCGTCTGGTAGAACATCTGCAGCATCTTATTACAGATGTTGAAGGATGCCAGCCTTCTAAGGAAGTATAGTCGGCTCTGTCCTCTCCTACACAGAGCATCAGTATTGGCAGTCCAGTCCAGTTTATCATCCAGCTGCACTCCCAGGTATTTATAGGTCTGCACCCTCTGCACAGTCACCTCTGATGATCACGGGGTCCATGAGGGTCCTGGGCCTCCTAAAATCCACCATAAGCTCCTTGGTTTTGCTGGTGTTCAGGTGTAAGTGTGTTTGAGTCACACCATTTAACAAAGTTCTTGATTAGGTTCCTATACTCCTCCTCCTGCCCACTCCTAATGCAGCCCACAATAACAGTGTTGTCAGCGAACTTTTGCACGTTTTCATAATTGATTGATGTCTTTTTTTGGGTGGTCCTGAGTGGAGTGCATTACAGTAATCTAGCCAACTGAAAACAAAAGCGGGAAATTAATTTTTCAGCACCTTGCAAAGTTATAAGAGGTCTAACTTTTGTTATATTCCTTAAGTGTAAAAATGCCATCCTAGTAATCTGATTAATATGTCTCTCTATTATAAAAAAAAAAAATCTTGGGAGGGAGACTAAGGATACAAGATGTGATCTTCTCGGAAGGCAATTTGGTGTCCCATTAGAGACACTTTAACGTCACGCGAGACAAAGCAGTGAGACAACATTTAAAACAAGTTCACGGACATCTAACCTAGCGGTTGTTGGAATGCTTTTGGCAGACGCACTTCATGTGCTCCCAGCTCTTAAAACACAGACATGCAACAAGCAGAACACGCAGCTTGCCAGCAGCAGCAAGCCAGCAGATGATCCAACCACATCTCCTGCAGCCCCCCCACCCCCCTCCTTCACAACGCGATTGGGGGAGACGCAAAGTGGAAAAAGGACAGCTGCTGTACAGGCTTTTAAATGATTGACGTGCAGCGCGACAAGCAGAACAGGCAGTTCGCCAGCAGCAGGAAGCCAGCAGATGATCCGACTGCAGCTCCTTAGCTCAGCCGCCCCCCCCTTCACAATGCGAACAGCATTATACGTCCTGTGAGAAAGAGATGTAGCCACGCCTGGGGCCAGAAATAAAGGACAAGTATTGTTTTTACAAAAGTTTTAAAGTAAACGTGAAAATAATGCATATGTAACAATTCCCATGAAAATAACAATCTCTTTAAATTGCATATCCAGTTAACCAAACCCGGGGGTGGGCAAGCAAAGCGAGCAGGGGGCGGAGCCCCCTAGTGATTTAAAATGCAGGTCACAGTCAATTGTTACCCCTAAATTCTTTACCTCTGTCTTAACCTTTTAATCCTAATGTATCAAGTTTATCTCCATTACCCTTATATTTACATTTTTGTCAATCACTAAGATTTCTATTTTCTCCTTATTTAGTTTGAGAAAATTCCTACTCATCCACTCAGAAACACCAGTGAGACATTGGGGGTCAGTGAATCAAGAGAGTCGGGGTCTTTAGGCGCTATTGATAAATACAGCTGTGTGTCATCAGCATAGCTGTGGTAGCTCACGTTATGCCCCGAGATAATCTGACCTAACGGAAGCATGTAAATCGAAAAGCGCAGTGGACCAAAGATAGAGCCTTGTGGACCACCATATAGAATATCAGGGGTCTTTGAAGTATAATTATCACAACTAACAAAGAATTTTCTACCTGCCTGTTGTACCCGGCCTCCACTTAGCTAGCGATACCTGTTTGTTCAGCAGACATTATCATCTAGAGGTTGTTAAGGAGTAACATTTGACATTTTTGAGAGAGAGATCAGAGCTATGTGTCTTTTAGAGGGAAGTATCATGGCCACGTGCTCTTCTCCCCATGCCATGTACACTCTCCCATCAGACCTGAACACGATCAGATACAGTGCCAACATCTGATGTACGAGCGTACATACCTTCCGCTTGGCCAGAGCTACCTTGCCAACTTTTATATTTTTGCCAAAGAGATCACAGCTACATTCTCACCCCGATAGCAAAACCAAAAATATTGTATATCAAGAGGCCCTCGGATACAAAAGCTATCAATATAAATTCTATCTCAATACAAATCCATCCATCCATTTTCCAACCCGCTGAATCCAAACACAGGGTCACGGGGGTCTGCTGGAGCCAATCCCAGCCAACACAGGGCACAAGGCAGGAACCAATCCTGGGCAGGGTGCCAACCCACCACAGGACACACACACCCACACACCAGGGTCAATTTAGAATCGCCAGTCCACCTAACCTGCATGTCTTTGGACTGTGGGAGGAAACCAGAGCGCCCAGAGGAAACCCACGCAGACAACATGCAAACTCCACGCAGGGAGGACCAGAACCCAGGCCTCCTAACTGCGAGGCAGCAGCGCCACTGTGCCACCTCAATACAAATTATTACATTTATTTTATAAATTTCTTTATTGATTTTTAAAGTTTGTCCTGCTCCACTAATATGCAGACAGAGCTGCAGGGGACAGCAAGTGTTGGATAAACAAAAGAAGAGCAGCCACATCTGATGAGCATCAAGCAAATTGCAGAATCCCGTTTATCTGGAGTTTTTTGCACTTTGTTCTCTCCTCCTGGCCATCTGACCTTACTGTTGCACTCATCTTTAGAGACTTAGAATATGATACTGTATATGAGAACTCTACCTTTCTACTAATTATATATCTATCCATCCATCCATTGTCCAACCGCTATATCCTAACTACAGGGTCACGGGGGTCTGCTGGAGCCAATCACAGCTAACACAAGGCGCCAGGCAGGAAACAAACCCTGGGCAGGGCGCCAGCCCACCGTAGCTAATTATATATCTGTTTTATAGATATTGATTATAATAATGATAATTCATTACATTTATATAACAATTTTCTAACTACTCAAAGTGTTGCCACACAGGGAGGACCCAGGATGTGAATCCATGAACTCCTTACTGCAAGGCAGCAGTGCTACCACTGCGCCATCTGTGTGGTTAATATTGTGGCGATTTATATATTATTTATTTGTTAATTATTATTCTTACATCACTGTGTTCCTTTATTGCATCTATTTCTTTGACATCTTCTAAAGCCTTTCACCATAATCCTATGTATGAAATGTGCTATAGAAAGAAATTATGTTGTTAGTTGATTACATATCAGGAAGAAAATTAAATGACATCTGTGGTATCCGCTGGCACATGCAACCAGGAAACTCGCTGGCACTCAAACTCCTGGGGTAGAACCAGATCTTCTTCTTAATTGAACCTTATGACCTGATATGTTTTGGAAGGTCAAGAAATTAAATTACAAGCCCATCTATTAACACTCCCCCAGGACAGGCTACATGCATCTTCTGAACTCCGTCTTACCAAAATGGTTCAGCTTCCTCTGCACGAACCACCTTTATCTGAAGACTGGAGGTCCTCGTGTTTCCTAGGAAGTGAACAAAGATTGAGATACACCAAGTGCTAGATTGATGCCCAGGCCAGAACTGTGTGTTTCCTTGTGCACAGTGCCACCTGAATTGTCACCAGCTCCCATGACACTGCAACTGAATGAAAATGCGCCAAGCCCCATGACTGACTGGCATCCAGTTCACAGCTTCTCCCTGCCATTTGGCCAGTGCTGTCAGTATTGGTGCCACTTCCTGTGACCCTGCAACTGAAAAAAAGTTCATCGTGCATCATGATAGATGGGTGCTCAGTCCAGAGTTGGCTCTTGCCTTGTGCCCAGTGTTACCAGAAATAGCACAGCTCTCAGTAACTCCATAATGCAATGAAAACGAATATATGCCTGTAATGGACTTGTGCCCAGTGCTGTCAGTATTGGCACAGCTTCCTATGACTCCATAACTGAATTATGCCCTATGATAGACTGGTGCCCAGTCCAGAGTGAGTTCTTGCCTTGTGCCCAGTGTTACCTTAAATAGTACAGCATCCATTAATTCTATACCTGAATGAAAATGAAAAGACCCTTGTGATGGATTGGTGCCCAGTGCTGTCAGTATTGGCACAGCTTCCTATGACTCTGTTACTCAATTCAAGTGAATTATACATTTATGACAGACTGGTACCCAGTCCAGAGTGAGTTCTTGCCTTGTGCCCAGTGTTACCATAAATAGTGCAGAACCTAGTAATTCCATAACACAATAAAAACAAATAGACACCTGTAATGGACTTGTGCCCTGTATTGGCACAGCTTCCAATAACTCCATAATTAAAATTATACCCTATGATAGACTGGTGCCCAGTACAGAGTGAATTCTTGCCTTATGCCCAGTGTTATCAGTATTACTACAATGCCCAGTAACTCTGTAACTGAATAAAAATGAAATGACCCTTGTGATGGACTGGTGCCCAGTTCAGAGCTGGTCCCTGTCTTGTGCCCATTGCTGTCAGCACTGGCACAGCTTCCTTTGACTCTGTTACTCAATTCAAGTGAATCATACATTTATGAGACACTGGTGCCCAGCCCAGAGTTTGTTCTGGCCTTGTGCCCAGTGTTGCCATGACTAGTACAGCTCCCAGTAACTCCATACAGTAACTAAATGAAAACAAACAGACTCTTATGATAGGCAGGATCCCAGTTCACAACTGGTCCCTGTGTCCAGTGCTGTCAGTAATGGCACAGTTTTCTATGACTTCGTAAGTGAATGAAACTGAATAATGCCCTATGATAGACTGGTGCCCAGTCCAGAGTGAATTCTTGCCTTGTGCCCAGTGTTACCAGAAATAGCAGAGTACCTAGTAACTCCATAACACAATAAAAATGATTACATGCTTGTGATGGGCTGGTGCCCAGTGTTGTCAGTATTGGCACAGCTTCCTATGACTCTATAACTGAATTGTACCCTATGATGGCCTGGTGCCCAGTTCAGAGTTGGTTCTTACCATCTGCCCTGTATTATCAGGATTAGCACAGTACCTACCAACTCTATGACTAAATGACACTTTAAAGACACATGTCATAGAGAGGTGCCCACCTTGCCTTTACCCTGCACTGGAATAAGTAGGTTTTAAAATGGATGGATGGATTAAAATGAAGAGGGATTTGAGATTTCCAGGAAGGTCTCATCACCTTTCAATACGTCGTATTACATGAACACCAACAATCACACGCAGTCACCTTCAGTTTATTTCACCCCACTTCAGTATTTGCCAGAGACGATGGCCGGGTAACGTTTCCTGCCTTGGAAATCCGAGTAACCTGAGCCTGCCCGGGCGGTCAAGCGTGCCGTGTGTCTGCCTTTCCCAAGCTATTCTGTTTCCTCTTTTCATTCTCTTACCGTGTTACACAAGAGTAGAGTACTTAAGGGACCCTTAGAACGGCTCTCCAAATAGGGGGCATTTCAAACCTGTGTGACCGTCTGGCCAGTGTGTTACCATGAAGTCAGAAGGGACAAAGTTGGTAAGTGGCTTATGGACACAATGCGCTTCGTCTGCTTTGTCTTCTTGATCCCAGTAAAAAAAAAATGAATCAGGATCATTTACAGTGCATTTTACACAAGGTGGAATCGCAGCAGAATTGACTTTATGACACAAATCAACAGAAAAAGACAAAGTAAAAAAAAATGATCTCTGCAAAGGGCTCTAAAGGAATAACAAATATAAAACACCAAATAAACGATCACATAAATATACACTACTGGTGCCGCCAATTGGTTCAGCAGTTCCATAATCAGGTCAAAGGAGGGTTTTGGTATAAATGCCCCGTATGTACAAAGGTCTGACTTGTGGTGGGTCAGTATGGTGGTCTCACCAAAAAAAATGAACAGAAAAGAACACTCAATGAAAAGCACAAGTCAGGGGATGGAGATGAGAAAATATCCAGATAGAGAGAGAGAAAGATAGAGAGAGAGAGAAAGAGAGTGAGTGAGTGAAAGAGTGAATGGCACTATATAATAGACTAGCAGAATACCCGCGCTTCACAGCGGAGAAGTAGTGTGTTAAAGAAGGTATGAAAAAGAAAAGGAAAAATTTTCTTACAGCTTGGATTGCTGCTGTCATAATGGGTTTGAGTATACATATATATATATATATACACATATATATATATATATATACACATATATATACACATATATACATATATATACACATACATATTGTCACAGATGTACGGGGACACTGCCCGGCCGGGACGCCTGGACAGTCCCCAACGGGAACAATACTTCTCCTCGGCCACGAGAGGGCAGCCGCCCGGGTCTATTTGGGGGCCACAGAGACGGAGCTGGGATGCCCGTGAGAGGACGTGGCCACCGCCAGGGGGCGCCCGGACAGTTAGAGAATCCTGGATGGCAGCACTCCCACTACACCAAGGAGTGCTGCCGGAAATAACTCCAAGAAGACCCGGAGTGCTTCCAGGGGCTTTCCTGACACTTCCGCCACACCAGGAAGTGACGTCAAGGGGAGCACCTGGGGCTCATCCGGGTCCTGATAAAAGGGGCCGCCTCCTTCCAGACAATGAGCCAGAGTTGGGAGGAAGGAGACGAAGCTTGTGAGGAGGAGGAAGGAGGTCGAGAGAGAGAGAGAAGAGAAGAAGAAGAAGAAGAAGAAAGGACAGAGTTGGTGACAAAAGAAGAAAGAAAGAGAGTTGGTGAGAGAAGGCATTGTGGTGCAGTGAAGAAAATAAATAAAGGAGTGTGTTTTGTACATCCTGGTGTCGGTCTGTCTGTGTTTGGGGGTACGATTTCCACAATGGCGCCCAACGTGGGGCCTACCTCCTGCTAAAAGGGGGGAACCCCGTTTTCTAAATATTTTGTGGAACCAACCCCGCACAGCAGACAAAGGCGCACTCTCATCGCGGCCCGCAAACCTGCGCTAACATCTCTAGTAACGCTCACAGAGGACCACGGCGAACTGACGTCTTGTGGTATGGGAAAGAAGAAGGGCAAACACGCGCTGAAGATAGCGACGCCTCTACCCGGCGTCGTCGTTGCGGATGCACGGGGCGGCGGGCTGGCGGAGGAGGCCGCCCAGCGGCAGCATAGTCAAGAAGACGGGATTCGGGAGGTAAGTCTCGCGTCGGATAGTGAGGCGTTTGACGGGACTTACCCTGCGGTCCCCTGGTCTTGTTTTTTAGTAGGGGACTGCCCGAATCCGCGTCTCTGGCCGAAGCACGCCGACCCGTGGAGTGACAACGAGACGGCGACGGGAGACGAAGAGGAGCCGCTGTCGACTGCAGAATGGCTGCGGGGCGGAAGCTGCCCGGAAGTCTCTTCCTCAAAGACGTGCGCTCATAGGGTGGAGGGAGCGTTGGAAGACCGGAAGTTCCTCCCCAAAACAAGTACGGGATTGGACGGTGTGTGTTGTGTGCCCGCCGATGAGTACAAGAAGGCGGGACCAACGAACGTCAATCCTGGGACGCTCGAGGACCCACTGGAGCATGCGCAGGAGCTCCGTGGCTCCCAGCCGGTGGGTGAGTACGAAAAAAATATGAATTCACCGCCGGCTGACTTAAGTGACTTGTTGTTGGCTGTACAGGAGTTAGAGAAAGTCTTTCGTCCTGTACAGCCTCTCTTGCAGATACTACAGAACCTGACGGGTGTGATCAAGACGCTGGAGGAGACTGCGGACGCGCCCCTGAGAGCCGTACTGGGGTGGTTAACGCGGCGCGACGTGGGATTCTCCAGTCAGTCCGATGCTTCGGTACAGGTAAGTAACACCGGTACCGAACAGGATTATGGAATCCCTAGCGAAAAGAACCCGGATGTAACGGAAGGGATCCAAGTAGCAGGGGTTCCGACAGTAGATCAGGGGACGAGTACTGAGACCGCAGTACAAGCGGAGTCGGGGGGGCGGTGCCGGCTTGTATGTGTCGGCACCCAGACCGCCCCGCGCCAAGAAGCGGCGGCGCTCGGAACCCGATCGAGAGGTGTGCAAACAGCAAGGGGTCCCGCTTTACTTCATAAGGGGATCCAAGCTGTTGCAGCACTCCAGAGTAAGGGGAGGTCCTGGAGAAAAATGGAGGGGTCTCCGGACAGGGCGAAAAGAGTGAGCGAGAGCTCGTGTGCGGCGAGAGAGCTCTCTCCGAGCCAATGGAGAGCTGCCCCAAGCCAAGCTGAACGGATACAGGCACGGGCGTTCCCGTCCTGTTTTCAGGCCTGGAGAACACCTGAAAGGAAAGGGGTGCGCCGGTGTTACAGGTGCCATAGAGCTGGGCATTTGTGGAGGCGTTGTCCGTATGGCCTGGGCAGAAATGCCATTAGGCGGCGTCAGGACGACGTCTCCGCACCTGTGTCTTATTTTACAGGTCCAGACTATGGAAGATGGTATTTCGGTGACCCGCCTTGGGAAACTGTTAACCCTCGCGGGATGGGCCGCTTTGCCGATTGGGCTTCAGCTGGTGAGGGGGCAGTGTCACAGATGTACGGGGACACTGCCCGGCCGGGACGCCTGGACAGT
>JANRMT010062835.1:10889503-10903391 GCA_026402145.1 Polypterus bichir lapradei | reverse complement strand
ATATATTTATATATATATAGTGATATTGAACACTGTATAGCACCAGACCCGGCACAGACTCACACGGAGTCACGTGTAAAACACAAGAAAGACTTTATTTTTCTTCACCTGTGGGGCACATCTTCCCCGTGAACCCCACAGGCATAACACAGTCCAAATAAGCACACAACACACTCCTTCTGGATCCACCACTCCTCCCGCCTAGCTTCGTCCTCCACCTCCCGACGCTGGCTCCTGAGTGGTGGTCGCTGGCCCTTTTTATAGCCCACCCAGAAGTGCTCCAGGTGCTTGATCACCTGTTTCTGATTGCCGGGCTGTAGAGTCATCCAGGCCGGCTCAGGGACCCATGCAGCACCCCCTGGCGGCCATCCCAGATCCCAACAGGGCTGCGGAGAACTCCATCTCCCATGGAGCCCTGTGAGAAACTGAGGCACCATCGTCAGCAGGGAGGCTGCCATCAAGCATCCCGGGGGAGGTACTGAGAAGCCTATGGTTGCTCCCCTGGAACATATCTAGAAGGGGCATTCCAGCTGGGCATGGGACCCGGCCGCCTACCACATCATATATATATATATATATATATATATATATAATGATATATGATATCCCCTTGAGGTTTCTGGGTATCATGGCCGGCCTGTACACTGGTACTGTGATTGCTGTGCAGAGTGGAGGCAGACCCTCTGTGTTTTTCCCAGTTGATTCTGAGGTTCGTCAGCGGTGTGTTCTGCTCCTACTCTGTTCAAAGCTGGCATGGACTGTGTGTTGGGCAGGGTCGTGGGGTCCAGCGGCTGTGGGGCATCTGTTGGTGAAGAAAGATTCAAGGGTCTCGACTGTGCTGACAATGCTGTGATCTTCGCAGAGTCAATGGAGGCTCTGATTGGGGGTCTCGAGAGACTGAGCGAGGAGTCTGAGTGTCTGGGCTTGCAAGTGTCGTAATAAAAAACAACATCTAGGCCTTTAATGACCTCTTGGGCACGACCATCATCAGTGTGTCTGCCTGCGGAGAGAGTGTCGACCTCATCAAGAGGTTAACTGACCTTGGCAGTGACATTCATGTCTCTGGTGACTCTTCCTATGAAGTCAGTGGACGAACTGGGAGAGCATAGGCGGTGATGAGGTTGCTGCAGAGGGGTATGTGCACTCCTGATATCTCAGCAAAAGGTCCAAGTCTCTTTAGAGTCCTGGTGCTTCCTGCCTTTCTATATGGTTTCGAGACATGGAGCTATCTGGTGACCTTAGATGAAGACCAGACTCCTTTGGTACTGTGTGTCTTTGGAGAATCCTTGGGTACCACTGGTTTGGCTTTGTGTTGCTCATGGAGTCCCAAATGAGGCACATTACCTGCATTGTGAGGGAGCGTCAGTTATGGCACTATGGCCATGTGGCGCGTTTCGCCGAGGGTGATCCAGCTCGTAGGATCCTCATTTAGCGGAGTGGTGGCTCTGAGGCTAAGGATCTGCGCTGGCATCCGGAAGGTTGCCAATTCGAATCCTCGTCACTGCCAAAAGAGATGCTATTCTGCTGGGCCCTTGTGCAAGTCCCTTAACCTTCAATTTCTCCAGTGGCACTGTACAATGGCTGACCCTGCGCTCTGACCCCAAGGGGTATGCGAAAAGATGCATTTCACTACGTGTTGTCCGGTATAACTATGCATGTGACAAATAAATCAGGAATTATTACTAATTATTATTATGGTGGAACTGAGTGGCTGAATCAGGCGAAGGGGTCGCCCACGTAACACCTGGCTGCGGCAGATGTAGGGTCATTTCTGGAGTGTGGGACTGGACTGCGTGTCTGCCTGGGGGGGTTGCCAACCAGGATCCTGAGTTGTTTCGTTGTGTAGTGGGTGCGGCAACGTGCTGTGCCAGTGCAGGCTCCCCATCCTGATTTAACCTGACCTGATCGAACCCTACATGAGAAAACAGAAATGGTTGGATTATTATTATTATTACAGTGGAACCTCGAGATACGAGTTTAATTCATTCCAGCACTGAGCTTGTATAGCGAATTTCTCGTATCTAGAACAAACTTCCCCATTGAAAATAATGGAAATCCAGTTAATCCGTTCCGCACCCCCAAAAATATCAACATGAAAATCAATTTTCCTAACAAATAACACTGATAAATAATATATACAAGTGGAACCTCGGTTTGCGAGTAACTTGGTTTACGAGTGTTTTGCAAGACGAGCTAAATTTTTTAATTAATTTTGATTTGATAAAACGTGCGATGTCTTTCAATACGAGTAGTATGGATACACTTTGTCTGCTGAGCGTCATGTGATCATAACTGAGCTGATGGTTCTCTCTTGTGCGTGTCTCTCTCTCCTTATCTCTCTCGCTCGCCTCTCTCTCTCTCTCTCTCTCTTCTTGAGGGCAATCATCTCCTATTCTCCGTCTGCATGTCCGCGATATTTTTGGATACACTTATACGGCGAACTGCTACAGCGGAACAATGAAATCACAAGCACACAAACGTGTAGATCCTCACGCTACGGGAGAACAAGGAACACTGAGTGAGCTGACGGGCTGGCAGCGTCAGCTTGGGTGAATCCCCGAGTCGAGGCAGATCGGGAAACGCGTCACGCATACCCACAGCCTGGCTCGTGGCTCGTTACGCAAGCCAATGCTCGTATTTAGATCCGAATTTTTCACTCATACTTTCCTTGTATCTTGAATTTCTTGTATACAGAGGTGTTCGTATCTTGAGTTTCCACTGTACTAGGGAGCTTCGCCCCCTGCTCGCTTCGCTCGCCAACCCCCATGTTTGGTTTTCCGGATACACACTTGTAAGATTTTTTTTCTTTGAATTGTTACTATTTCATTATTTCAGAACTTCTGTAAAAACAATATTTGGAATCTTTCGTGTCCCAATATGCTGAATCTTTTAAATGAGGTCTGTGAGACTTGTGTTTAATGTCTTTGTACCATAATTTAGGAAAGGTTTCTCTGTTTGGAATTTCAGCACAGACAAAAACGATCCATATCATCATAATTTTTTTTGCAAAGTAACCAATAAATACATGTGAGTTAAACCCCGTTTTTAAAATTCTCTGACTTAAACTAATTTCTTTTTGTTTGCGTCAATGCGATCTGTGCTATGTTTTTTTTTGATACTGTGGCGACTGACGTAATAAAGTGGCACAAAAGTTCTACTTTAACAATCGCCGACTGCATAACCCCAAACACAACTTTCTAGCACCCTCTCCAACCTTTCCTCCCACGGGTCTCGCCTCCCCCTTACCGCATCAATCAGCATCCCGCTATCAGTCTTCCGTGCTGCACTCTGCCCTCCCTCGAGCGGACCTAACAGTCACTTAAAACAAAAAAGGCTTCAGCTTGGCTGGGATGCTAAAATACTTTCAACTTGTACTGCTTTCACATTCTGTACCTTTCTCTGCATATGTATGGCGCCTTGGGTCTCTTTTCTCCGCGCTGCTCTTTCTTCTTTGCTAAAGGCACAGGATCTGTGTGTGCCATGTGACTTTACATGACTGAATGTTTCGCTGGCTGTCCGAGCTCTTATTTGATAAGAAGGGAGTGTCTTGCAAGACTCTTATGTCCCACGTCCCCGTGAGACTGCCCTGGGACAAGCTCTTGGCAACAAGTCTCACGTTTACGGTCCCCGCAAGACGCTCCGTGGCCAGTCTTTGTTGTCTCGCAGGTCTTTAAAATGTCTTTCGAGAACTTCCGAGAAGATCATGTATCGTCGCCTTGCTTTTACATTCTAGGATTTTTTTTTATATATAGAGAGAGATTATTGTTTCTATTGGATATTTATAAGAGATCCTTTCCAGAAGACAGAGTGGTAGTTCTGAGGGTACGGATCTGCACTGGCAATCGGAAGGATGTCGGTTCAAATCCTGTAAACACCAGAAGTGACTTAACTCCATTGGGCCCTTCAGCAAGGCCCTTATCCTGCAATTGCTCTGTCCTGGGTGTGACGTTAACTTGAATCCAACCCTTCAAGCAGGTCCCCCAATTTACAGGGAAAACTTGGGGGTTGGTGGCAGGATTGGCACTCCAGCCACTGTGAAAAAACCTCACACTGTTCCATTCCATTCAAACGAGTTTGGTGCTGAAGCGTCATCCATTGCACGGCTGCACTCGGGTCCTGAGGTGGTGGGTGTGACTGTCATCAGTGCTCCCAACCCCTCTCTCTCTCTCTTTTCCAGAGTGACTTATGTCACCAGGAAACATTAAAACTGCTCACAGGAAATTTTTACAGGGATGTCAAGTGACTTCCTCGGGGTCACACAGTGAGTCATTCAGCCACTTTCTGATGTAAAGTCCGGTGCCTATGGCAGGGTAAAGCAATGCCAGGTTTCCACTGTACTGCAAAGATATCGTGCTTAACATCCTCATGTTGACCTTGTCTCTGCGGCTGCCAAAGGCATTTTTAGAGAATGAGTCTCCTGCACTTAAGTACAATTTAAGTCATATGCCACAGGCCTGCGATAAAATGTCTGTTAAAACTATCATTACAAAGAAGTATAAATAGCTCCTGGCCGAGAGTTTAATCAGTTGGGATGTGTTGCTCTTCGGACTCATTTGTTTAATAACGTGTTGGAATGAAGTAATCAGTGCTGCCCTCTTGTGGTCATGAGACTTCACTTTTGACAAGAGAGGTTTAATTAACGCTAGGCTGGGATGGGAGCATGCGCTGAGAGCATCTTGTCGCACCCACCACACGACAAACCACCTGGATTGAGACCCAAGTGTGGCGGGTGACACCTCAGCAGCACATGGGAACAGTGTGAGGCGCTTTTTTTTTTTTTTTTTAACGGTGGCTAAAGTTTATATATTTAACGCGACGTGACGTGTGCTCCAGCGGACGCTACTGCTACGCTAGCGGTGTACTGTTAATACCTGCGTGCGTACTTTACGTAAATCAGGAAGACAGCAGTGTCAGCTATCATCACGGTGAGAAAACAACGCTCGGCCTCGTTGTGTTGTGAACTGCCTGAAACATCCATTAAATTCCGAGGACACCTCGCCCCAAGATCTCTGAAAAAGATGTTTAATGACTACAGTACATCCATCATTCCAGCAAACATCGGGAGCGAGGCGAAACAATCCCTGGATGGGGCGTTAAGCTCATCGCCAAGTGAATACAAGCACTCACATACACACACTGCCGTCATTTTAGCGTCGGCAAATCCCCAGACCTTCATGTCTTTGGATGGAAACCCACCAGGAAAACATGAGAACTCCAGGCAGGGGAACACAAGGGACGTGAATCCTTGAGAGGCAGAAGCGCAACCGCAATGCCACTGCGTGTAATTATTAACAGTATTCATTATTTAAATGAAGTTAACGACTTATCTGTAAAATGTAACATACATGCTTTAATGCATTTCATCATGAAAGTGATATCAAGTATAAATCCAAGGATTCTAAATGTGCAGAGAGTTGGAATATCATAAATGTAATGCAGGGGCGGACTGGGCATTTGGGCAATGCCCGGTGGGCTGCGGACTCTGGTCTGGTCATGGGATGGCCATTTCATGAAATACATTTTATGTACTGGTTACCGTTTGACATTAAAATTAATTTTGTAAACTATTAAACATTATCTTTCCTGTACAGCAATTTATATCGTCCTATATAATATACCGTGTTACGTCATCAAGTTGTTTTAGATGTCAGTGCACAACGTTGCAGCAAAAAATTTGCTCAAAACTGCCTTTTCTGTTTCGATACCGCTACATTTCAGTTAGCATATACATTATTGCAATTTATTTTATCTCATATCTAGTATTTGAAATTCTTCGCTACTAATAATTAGTTTAGATTATTGTTCATTATTAGTTCATTCACAGCTTTACACTGAGCACATACTTAAATATAGGGATGCCCTTAACACGGCTCAAGTCAAGTCAAGTCGGGGAGCCTGCACTGGTACAGCATGTTGCGAAACAACTCGGGATCCTGGTTGGCAACCCCCCAGGCAGACACGCAGTCCAGTCCTACCCTCCAGAAATGGCCCTCCATCTGCCACAGCCAGGTGTTACGTGGGCGACCCCTTGGCCTGGTCCAGCCAGTCGGGTCTCCAACAATGAGGATCTTACAAGTCGGATCACCCTCGGAGAAACGCACCACATGGCCATAGTGCCGTAACTGACACTCCCCCACAATGCAGGTCATGTGCCTCATTCACGACTCCATGAGTAACACAAAGTCAAACCAACGGTACCCAAGGATTTTCTGGAGAGACACAGAACCAATGGAGTCCAGGCTTCGTCTCAAGTCACTGGATAGCGTCCATGTCTCGCAACCATATAGGAAGCGGCAGGACTCTAAAGACTTGGACCTTCATCCTTTTGCTGAGATATCAGGACCACCACACACCTCTTTCCAGCGACCTCTAGACCCCTTATGCTCTCCCAATCCGTCTACTGACTTCATATGAAGAGTCACCAGAGACATGAATGTAATTGCCGAGGTAAGTAAACCTCTCGACGAGGTCGACACTCTCTCTGCAGACAGACACACTGTTGATGGCCGTGCCCAAGAGGTCATTAAAGGCCTGGCTCTTTGGTTTTTTATCAGGACCCTCACAAGCCCAGACACTCAGACTCCTCACTCAGTCTCTTGAGCGCCCCGATCAGAGCCTCCATTGACTCCGTGAAGATCACAGCATCGTCAGCAAAGTCAAGATCCGTAACACGGCTCGCTGCAACTATTACTCCTCTACCGTAAATGGGGTACTAAGACTATAGGCCTAGAACTCTTTTTAGGACTGTTATCAAACTCCTCCAGCCCCCTCCTCCAGCATGGCCCCAATACAGCTGAACAGTGTCAGGCTTTCTAACATTTCTTTAATACCAAAACTGATCAAATCTATCACAGTTTCCCCTGTTTCCCACAGTTGCCATCTCCATCATCAAGACTCGCTTGTTTCTCGCCTGCTGACTCTCTCACCATCTCTGAACGTATTAATAAGTCTAATTCCTCCTCCGGTCTGCCTGATCCTGTCCCCCACTTCTCTGCTCATCCATAATTACTACTCCCGTTGCCTTATTGAGAACTGCGTGTTTCATTTCAGGTTCTGTCCCTACTGCCCTCAAAACTGCTGCGGTTACCCCAATCCTTAAAAAACCTAACCTGGATCCTTCTTCTGTCTCCAGTTACAGGCCTTTCTCTAATCTCCCTTTTTTGGCTGAGGTGATGGAACGCGTGTTTGCTACACCACTCCATGCTTTTCTTCTAGACAATACACTCTATGAGCCTTTTCAGTCTGGCTTTCGTACACGGCACAGCACTGAGACGGCTCTTCTCCGTGTAGTCAATGATCTTCTCTGGTCTGCAGATTGCGGTTCACTTAATGATCTCCTCCTTCTTGACTTAAGTGCAGCATTTGACCCCGTTAATCATGAAATCCTCCTCTCACGCCTCTCCGCTGTAGGAATCCCTGGCTTAGCCCTTCAATGGTCCACATCATATCTCTCTAATTGGCAACAGCTTGTCCTACTCGGCCGATATAAATCCTTCACCTCACCTGTGTCATGTGGTGTCCTTCAGGGTTCAGTCCTTGGGCTGTCACTCTTTCTACTTTATATCCTCCCTTTCGGTCAGATTATTCGCAGACATGGCCTTATCTTCCACTGCTATGATGACGATATACAGTTATTTCTTAGTACACGTGACTCCCCTAGAGGCTCGCCTCCCAGCACACTCACTGACTGCATCACTGATCTTAAACTATGGATGGAAAATAACTTTCTCAGACTTAATGCCAATAAAACTGAAGTGTTACCGGTAGGCCCAAACTCCCTAATCTCTAAGGCGTCCACCCTAACCCTAACCCTAACCCTAACCTTCTCTGTTTCCATTGACGGTACGCTTGTCAAACCTGCTCCTTGGTGTTTTGTTTGATTCATCACTTAACTTTGAGCTACACATTAGGTCTCTGTCCAAAATGTCATACTGTCATCTTCGTAACATTGCTCAACTCCATCTATTTTTGTCCTTTAACGATGCTCAAACTCTGGTTCATTGTTTCATAATGTCTCGTATTCTTCTTCGTCTTTCGGCTGCTCCCGTTAGGAGTCGCCACAGTGAATCATCTTATTCCATATCTTTCTGAACTCTGCATCTTGCTCTGTCATATCCATAAACCTTCTCTTAAGTCTTCCTCTTCTCCTCTTCCCTGGTAGCTCTATCCTTAGCACCCTTCTCTCAATATACCCCTCATCTCTCCTCTGCACATGTCCAAACCAACGGCATCTCGCTTCTCTGATTTCATCTCCCAACCGTCCAACTTGAGCTGACCCTCTAATGTCCTCATTTCTAATCCTGTCCATCCTCGTCACTCCCAATGGAAATCTTAGCATCTTTAACTCTGCTACCTCCAACTCTGTCTCCTGTGTCACCGTCTCCAGCCCATATCACACAGCTGGTCTCACTTCCGTCCTGTAGGCCTTCCCTTTCACTCTTGCTGATACCCGTCAGTCACAAATCACTCCTGACACTCTTCTCCACCCACTCCGTCCTGCTTGCACTCTCTTCTTCACTTCTCTTCCACAATCCCCATTACTCTGTACTGTTGATGCCAAATATTTGAACTCCTCCACCTTCACCAACTCCACTCCCTCATCCTCACCATTCCTCTGACCTCCCTCTCATTCACACACACGTATTCTGTCTTGGTGGTCCTGCTGACCTTCATTCCTCTCCTCTCTAGAGCAGATCTCCACCTCTCCAGGGTCTCCTCGACCTGCTCCCTACTCTCGCTACAGATCACAATGTCATCAGCAAACACCACAGTCCACGGGGACTCCAGTCTAATCTCGTCTGTCAACCTACCATAATTCCCTCTTCATTGGCCTCCCTGCCAAATCTATACAGAAGCTACAGTACATTCAGAACTCCGCAGCCACACAAAGCGTTCTGCTCACGTCTCCCCTGTTCTCTCCCAGCTTCACTGGTCCATCAAGGATTAAATTCAAGATTCGGCTTCTCCCCGTCAAAGCCCCACATAACCTCTGCCCCTCTCTACCTCACTCGGCTCCTTACACTCCTTGTCGCTCTTGTGGAAGAATAATTTTAGGGTAACATAGCATTGTAGGAAACTGGTCCTAACAGTCTGAATGGGACTTAAAATGGGGAGTGTGGAAGAATAATTTTAGGATTAGAGAAATAGCAAAAGGTTAATATCAGAAACCTGTTCAGGGACACCAGGAAACCAGACAAAATGTCAAGTGAACAATACAATGTGCACTGAAATATAAGAATTGTCAGTCAGTGTCCAACCCACTATATCCTAACACAGGGGTCTGCTGGAGCCAATCCCAGCCAGCACAGGGTGCAAGGCAGGAATAAACCCCAGGCAGGGCACCAGCCCACCACAGGGCACAGACACACACACCAAGCATAATTTAGGATCGCCAATGCACATAAACTGCTTGTCTTTGGACTGTGGGAGGAAACCCACGCAGATACGGGGAGAACATGCAAACTCCACGCAGGGAGGACCCGGGAAGTGAAACTGGATCTCCTTACTGCAAGGCAGCAGCGCTACCCACTGCGCCACCAATGCCGCCCTACTCATGAAAGTGTATATATAAATAAAAGAACTGGCTTAGGAAAAATACTGAAATGGTCAAGAAAATAAAGAATGTACCAGAAGTAAGGTTTGGTGTAATATACAAAACGCACTGAAAGACAACTAAGAGATGACTAAGCAGATGTCCTATAAACGACAATGGGCAATTGTTATATGCACAGAAATTTCAAGGGTGGCAGCACCACTCAAAGGTAGAAGAAGAACCAGAATATAACAATATAAGACTTTTCCATCCATCCATCCATCCATTTTCCAACCCGCTGAGTCCGAACACAGGGTCACGGGGGTCTGCTGGAGCCAGTCCCAGCCAACACAGGGCACAAGGCAGGAACCAATCCCGGGCAGGGTGCCAACCCACCGCAGGACACACACAAACACACACTAGGGCCAATTTAGAATCGCCAATCCACCTAACCTGCATGTTTTTGGGAGGAAACCGGAGCACCTGGAAGAAACCTACACAGACACGGGGAGAACATGCAAACTCCACGCAGGGAGGAGGACCTGGGAAGCGAACCCGGGTCTCCATACTGCAAGGCAGCAGTGCTACCTACTGCGCCACCAATGCCGCCCTACTCATGAAAGTGTATATATAAATATAAGAATTGGCTTAGGAAAAATACTGAGATGGTCAAGAAAATAAAGAATGTACCAGAAGTAAGGTTTGGTGTAATATACAAAACGCACTGAAAGACGACTAAGAGATGACTAAGCAGATGTCCTATAAACGACAATGGGCAATTGTTATATGCATAGAAATTTCAAGGGTGGCAGCACAACTCAAAGGTAGAAGAAGAACCAGAATATAATTAATATAAGACTTTTACATAAATATTTATTTTATTTTTATTTTTATTTTATTTTATTTATTACATAAATCATTTGGGTGTAAACCAATGAACCAACCAGAGTGAAATGTACGCATTAATTGACACTGTACGTAAATTCAACGGTTTATAAAATGAACCGCTATCCTTTGTTTCTCGGACCATTCTGGCCAGGCTGTAATGGACTGTTTTTGATGAACGCTCCCTCCAAGGTATTTTGCTGAGGAGTCATTAAAAGATACCATGAACAGCTTTTCTCCTGTCTGATACACGATTTGTCCTGTTTGGGGACATTGGGGACATTTCTTTCATTAATGAGATGTTCAATTTCGACCACGCTCTCTCAGGTCCTAGAGCGGTCATCTCCTTACCGTCCTACGCACCAGACTCTCCACCCTGGCCCCTTATGGCCCCTCCTCCTCAAGTCTCTCCGAGTTTGCTCCTCTTTCTCCACCTTTAAATCTCAACTCAAAACTTTGATGTTCGACGAACTTTCGTCTTCTGTGTGATTTTTATTTTTCCCCCATCCATATGTAAAGCGACCTTGAGTTTGTGAAAGGCACTCTATACATACAACTTATTTTCCATCCATTGTCCAACCGCTATATATCCTAACTACAGGGTTATAGGGGTCTGCTGGAGCCAATCCCAGCCAACACAGAGCGCAAGGGAGGAAATAAACCCCGAGTAGGGCGCCAGCCCACCGCAGGGCACACACACACCAAGCGCACACTAGGGACAATTTAGAATTGCCAATGCATCTAACCTGCATGTCTTTTCAACTGTAGGAGGAAACCGGAGCACCTGGAAGAAACCAACGCAGAGACGGGGAGAACATGCAAACTCCACGCAGGGAGGAGCCAGGAAGTGAACCCAGGTCTCCTAACTGCAAGGCAGCAGTGCTACCACTGCACCACTGTGCCACCCCAACTTATTATTATTATTAGAATTATTATTAGAGTTGCCAGCTGTCCCAACCTGCACATCCCAGAGGATGATGGAGGCAGTGACACTCATTTTCATGTCACACTTTCATGAGTAGGGTGGCACGGTGGCGCAGTGGGTAGTGCTGCTGCCTGGCAGTTCACTTCCCAGGTCCTCCCTGCATGGAGTTTGCACGTTCTCCCACAGTCCAAAGCCATGCAGATTAGGTGCATTGGCGGTCCTAAATTGTCCCTAGTGTGTGCTTGGTGTGTGTGTGCGTGGGCGCCCTGCCCGGGGTTTGTTCCTGCCTTGCGCCCTGTGCTGGCTGGGATTGGCTCCGGCAGACCCCCCGTGACCCTGTAGTTAGGATATAGCGGGTTGGATAATGACTGACTTTCACGAGTATTATTGGGTCTCACTCTCACAAAGAGGCTCAAGAGAATTTTTTTTCAATTGTAGAAAAACTGAAAAGGCATCCAGCAGATTACCTGGGCTGTAAAGACTCCATGACGTGATTTGGCTTTGGCCGAGCGAGGATTTCGATTCTTTTGGAAGGCTTTGCTCTCAGTGCGTACTGTGACAGCGTCCAGATGGGCTCCTGGTTTCCCCATTCCAGCCTCTTACTGCATTTAAGAGAGGAAAAAGAAAATCGATCAATAATGAAGGCTGGGGGACACTTGGACCCACAGGGATCTTAAGTGGGGTTTGAGACTTAGGAGTTATGTAGTAATTGGTATGCTTCCCACATTAAAATATAGCATCTATCTGAGAAGAAATATGAAAGGGTTAATAAATGTCAGAAACCTGTACAAGCAAATCGGGAAAGCAGATTAAGGTCAAGTGGACAACAAGGAACAAGAAGGTTCTGGGTGAAGATTCAAGAAGAAGGCCAACTAGCAAGTCAACACCCAGTAAGACCTGCTGGAATTCTATGAGGAGGCAACAAAAGGGAATTATTAAGGACTAGGGGGCTCTGCCCCCTGCTCGCTTTGCTCGCCCACCCCCATGTTTGGTTTACCAGATATACAATTTAAAGAGGTTGTTATTTCAATGGGAATTGTTACATATGCATTATTTTCACTTTTACTTTAAAACGTTTGTAAAAACAATGCTTGTCCTTTATTTCCGGCCCTGGGTGGTTACATCTCTTTCTCGCAGGACGTATAACGCTGCTCGTGTTGTGAAGGGGGGGGGCAGCTGAACGCACGCTAAGGAGATGCCGTCGGATCCGCTGCCGTCTTGCTGCTGCTGCTGCTGGCGAGCTGTGTATTTTGTTTGTTGCGCTGCGCGTCAATCATTTCAAAGCCTGTACAGCAGTTGTCCTTTTGCCACTTTGTGTCTCTGCCACTCATGATGTATGGGCATGGCAGAACGCACACTAAGGAGAAACGGTCATATCATCTGCTGGCTTACTGCTTATCGCATGTCGTTGTGTTAAGAGCTGGGAGCACATGATGTCTGTCTGCCAAAAACAATCCAACAACTGCTAGGTTAGATGTCTGTGAACTTGTTTTAAATGATGGCTCACTGCCTTTTGGCACGTGATGTTAAAGTGCCTCACACAGGACGTCAAATTGTCTTCCGAGAAGATCATGTCTCGTCTCTCTAGTCTCCCTCCCAAGATTTTTTTTATAATAGAGAGATAAGATTGAGCAACACCTGGCAAGGACAGGAGTTAGGAACAGTCAGCGTGGGGTCAGAAGAGGGAGGTCGTGCTTTACTAACATGCTGGAAATCTATGAGGAGGCAATAAAAGGATACGATCAAAGTGGAGCAGATGAGATTATTGATCAGGACTTTCAGAGGGCATTTGATAAGGTGCCACATGAGAGGTGGGCATCAAACTAAAAGAAGTGGCAGTTCAGGGTGATGTTTCTAGATGGGTGAAGAATTGGCTCAGACACAGGAAGGGTGATGGTGCGAGGAACCTCATCAGAACTGGGTGACGTTAAGAGTGGTGTCCACAGAGGTCAGTGCTAGGGCCGCTGCTATATTTTTAAAAAATATAAATAACTTACAGTATATAGGAATATAAAGAACAAGCTGGTTAAGTTTGCAGATGATACCAAGATTGCTGGATTAGCAGATAATTTGGAATCCGTTATATCATCACAGAAAGACTTGGATAGCAGACAGACTGGGGCAGATTTGTGGACGATGAAATTTAATGTTCCATCATCCATCCATTATCCAACCCGCTATAAACTAACTACAGGGTCACGGGGGTCTGCTGGAGCCAATCCCAGCCAACAGAGGGCACAAGGCAGGAAACAAACCCCAGGGCAGGGCACCAGCCCACTGCAGGGCACACACAAACACACACACACACACACACCAATCACACACTAGGGACAATTTTAGTATTACACATAGCAAGTAAAAATGTGAGGTTTGAACACACAATGGGCAGTCAGAAAATGGAGACTCCACCTTATGAGAAGGATTTAGAAGTCATAGTGGACTCTAAGCTATCGACTGCCAGACAGCATTCAGAAGCCATTAAGAAGGCTAAAAGAAAGTCAGGATAGATAGATAGATAGATAGATAGATAGATAGATAGATAGATA
>JANRMT010062835.1:10805597-10861638 GCA_026402145.1 Polypterus bichir lapradei | reverse complement strand
TATCCGCGAGAATTAAAACATTTGTTGTTTGGTGAAAATGAAATCCAGAAACACTACAGGCAAAATATCTACAATAATCTGTTCGCGTTCGCATCATTCAATGCACAAAATGTAGATTTACACGATTTAGGACCATACGCTATGAGAATCTATGGTCCTGCAACAATTAAAGCTACGACAAGTTTAATTTCAAAGAAAGCACAATTCGGTTCAGGTTTATATTTATGATCACGGAGAAGTGAATGAGTTAAACGATCGGACGTATTAGAAATTCTACAGCCAATAATGGATACAAATCCATACGTCCAAAAAGTATCGCACTTTACACGAAATTTATCTGAAAAACACAGACGAAGAAGTTTTCTTGGATTTCTATATGAATCTGAAAGATCAAGCTCGCATATAAAGTATAATAAACCAACATTTCGAAAGACGGAGATATCAACGACAGAGTTGATATTCGTGTTTATCCAAAAGCACAGCACGATTCGTCACAAGCGGCAGATCCGGGAAATGAGGAGCGCGTAGGACCCGCACGGGGGTTGGCGAGCCCCCTAGTACTTAGGTCTATGGTGTGCTCCATGGTTACTCTCTCAGGTGGGCGTTAGCATATCATAATCTCTTGGACCAATAGCATGAGTTTTCCGCATTCGACTTCTACGACTGACATTATAAAATACCAGAAATTATACAGTAAAATCAAGTCCCGACTTATCCGCGATTATATACGGTAAGTTGAGTAAATACTTTACCACTTTAACCTTCTAGTAATTTCCTGATATTGATGTTATCTTGAGTGTAGTGCGCCATCTAGTGGATAAATAAAGCACCCTGTTAATAACGATTATTACCAGTGACACATTAGAACATTAGAACATTCCAGACGAGAACAGGCCATTCCGCCCAACAAAGCTCGCCAGTCCTATCCACTTGTTTCCTCCAAGAAAACATCAAGTCGAGTTTTGAAAGTCCCTAACGTCTTACTGTCTACCACACTACTTGGTAGCTTATTCCAAGTGTCTATCGTTCTTTGTGTAAAGAAAAACTTCCTAATGTTTGTGCGAAATTTCCCCTTCACAAGTTTCCAACTGTGTCCCCGTGTATTTGATGAACTCATTTTAAAATACAAGTCTCGATCCACTGGACTAATTCCCTTCATAATTTTAAACACTTCAATCATGTCACCTCTTAATCTTCTTTTGCTTAAACTGTAAAGGCTCAGCTCTTTTAATCTTTCCTCATAATTCAACCCCTGTAGTCCTGGAATCAGCCTAGTCGCTCTTCTCTGGACCTTTTCTAGTGCTGCTATGTCCTTTTTGTAGCCACATATAACAGAAAGAAACTTTGACAGCTAATTTATGTTTATTATTTACTATCTTCACATTTGTGTAACTATGATAGAAATTAATAAATAGTTTTTGGACATCTTCGTTGATCTCTGCCCAGATGTGCGCATTAGTGGTTGTAATTTAATCCTGAGCCAACTTAATTCTTCACTACAGTATTGCTGAATGTTTTTGGTTTGTTTTTCCAGATCAATTAAGCAGTAGACGAGGACAATCGCTAGAGAAGCTTGACTGGCACTGGCGGGGGGTGTTCGGGCACACAGGCGTACGTGCCCACCATTGGCATTACACCATCAAGTCTCGGCTCTGCTTAACTCACTTGACGTTTCTCTCGACCCATACGAGTGACCAAAAGTGGCACAAATAGTCGTCAAGAGTGAAACAAATCTGCAATGAAATGTTGGAAGTGTTTATTTTTGGTTTACAGCATATAAGAAAAAATTAAATCCCATCCATTTTGAGTTACCCGATCATTAAATTAAGGAACAACTGATCCTAAAAAAAACACCGACACAGAAAAGTGCAAATGTGCCCAGTCGTTGGTGCACCAGCTCACAGCATCAAGCGAGACTCCGCAGGTACAGCCGAGTGTGTCCTGTGCAAAGACTTGTTACCTGAGCCCGCTTACTCCGTTAAAGGGGGGCACAAGGCAGGGAGATGAAACATTAGAGAAATAAGAAAAAAAAAATGGCAGGCCAATTCAGGGTCATCAGGGTCAGAGTGTACACCAGTCAAGACTGGACTCGGACACAAGGTCTGTTGGTCCAGTTTACTTAACCTACCTGTGCTTCCGCGGGGTTAAGCTCCATATATATTTTTTATAATATGGTACGAATTGCATTGTGTATTTGTAAAGTGTCTGAGATATACAAAAATTCTGTTTGTACCCCAGCACCTTCAGGTACAAAGAAGGAACTATTTATGTGCTGCTACCAGTCCATTCCGGGGCATACTCACCATCTAATTTTAATCTAAATTTACAGGCACCAGTGGTACGTATATACAGAACTGAGGATGTAACGAGTTCAGGGTCCACTCCACATCTACCACATTCACATTGTAAATTCAGGTGCCCCCACAGGCGCATTGCAAACAATAACACTGTTTTTACGAATCCCATACCAAATGGCATGTAACAGAAACAAATGTATTGTATTTGTCATTCCAACAGATGGCGCATTGCAAACATTAACATTTCTTTTATGAATCCCAGTCCAAATGGCATGTAACAGAAACAAATGCACTGTATTTGTCATTCCAACAGATGGCACATCGCAAACATTAACATTTCTTTTATGAATCACATACCAAATGGCATATAACGGACACATATGCATTGCATTTGTCATTCTAACAGATGGCGCATCGCAAACATTAACATTTCTTTTATGAATCACATACCAAATGGCATGTAATGGAGACATATGTATTGCATTTTTCATTCCAACAGATGGAGCATTACAAGCATTTGTAGTAATGCATTTTATTACTACAAATGTTTGCGATGCACCATTTGTTGGAATGACAAATGCAATGCATTTTCTTTCTACAAATGTATGTGATGTGCCATCTGTTGGAATGACAAACGCAATGCATTGTATTAGTACATGCATTACAAAATGCATTCCAATAGATGGTGCACTGCAAATGTTAATACTGAGGTCCATATCGATTACTTAGATTTCAACCTGTCTGGGACAGGTAGCACAGCTAACTTATGCGTATGTGTGTGGATATGTATATATATTATATATAGAATATGTATTTTTTTTTATTTCGATTTGATATATTTTGATAATCCCCAAGGTGAAATTGAGTAAGCTATTGTAGATAGATATAGATATAGCTATACATAAATACATATGTGTACAACACACACATCATATGCAGGTGAGCCTGGGGATTGCTTCACAGGTAGTGATTTGCTTAAACATGGAGGTGGGGGGAGAATGGAGGGTGAAGCACCACCACTAACCTGGAATGGAGGAGGAGGTCCCAGAAAACAAGTGAAATCCCTTCCACCCCTTATGCTATTGGCCCACAGGCTACTTAAATCACCAAATCACCTGACCTCCCCATTCAGTTGTGGACCTTTGCTTGAGGAGGAGGAGGACGACCCTCACTCTCTGAAAGGCAATTTTTGATTTCTGGAATCACAATATCACCTAAACCAGTGATGGCGAACCTTTTAGAGACCGAGTGCCCAAACTGCAACCCAAAACCCACTTATTTATCGCAAAGTGCCAACGCGGCAATTTAACCAGAATACTGAGGTTTTAGTTTAGAAAAAACAACTCATACATTAACATCTTTTGTCTTAAAAGAAAAACACAATAACAGAGCTTTCAATGATACAAACAACTTTTTTATGGAAAGGTAAAAGTTTGCATTTGGTATGCTTTTGAACAATGAATGTAATTTTTGCTGTTGTATGCATGCTGATAATTTGTCTAACCTTGGCTCATACAACACATGCAGCACTCAGGTCATCTGTTAGTCTGTTTTTGGTGTCAGATTTGATTTAATTCAAAGCTGAAAACAGCTGCTCACAAGCATAAGATGATCCAAACAAAGTAAGGAAAGCAATCCCAAGTGCTTTCATTGACTTAAAATTATTTGGCAGAAAATTCCACACTTTAAGGATTTCATTTTCAGAACCAACTGTGCCGTCCTTTGTCATCCCTTCTGTCTTCTCAATTGTTTCAAGCAGGTCATCCCCATTAACCTCCATTCCCGTTCTCTTTCTTTTTTTTCCCTTTCCATCTGCTTCATGCTTCTATTATATATTACGGGGACGTGGATCAGGTGTGGCGATTAGCAGCTCCAGGCAACAATTACAGATGCGGATGACTCCTCACCTGTGCACTTAAGAGAGGACCACCCGCATCATGAAGCTCCTGGGAACCGCTCCGGCCACACTACCACGCCCCCCTCTAAGCCGCAAGTGTGGCGATTATCTATTAAAACTGGCCTTTTCAATTTTGAGCTGTGGACCCGCTATACCACATCCCCTCTAACCTAGCTCCTCTCCAACCCCACCATGGGAATCACCTTCGCCACAAACTCAACAGGCTGCAGTCCGCGCCTTACCCCAGACAGGAGAGGGAGGAAGCGCTCCAATTGGGCTGCTGGGCAGAGGGGCAGGTGATGTGAGAAATGTCCTCAGGTGCGCGTGGAAAGGGTGAGGGGAATAGCCCGGCCCCGCGTCCCTCTGGCTTTCTAGTAATGAACTGTGTACTGGGGCGATGGCGCGTGTGCCATAGGTTCGTCACCACTGAGAATGTGCAGAAGCAATTCAAAAGGGTTGGTTATATCAATTAAAAATGTTACGATATACAGTACATAAAAACAGCCGAATGTAAAATGCGGGATGTTATGCTGTAGTAAGACAACTTCTGGAGCACTGCATGCAGTTCTGGTCATCACAGTACAAGAAAGAGCAGCCAGGTACAGCCCAGGACTTACGGACATGTCCTACTGCGACAAACTCCGAGAATTAAACCTGTTTAGTCTCGAGCAGAGAAGAAGACCACATGGGGACCTCATCCAGGGCTTCAAAATGCATTGATAAAGTCGAATTAGCAGAATTCTTTCAACTTTGGGGTGTATCATGTACTCGAGGACGCCAGTGGGAATTAAGGGGAAGTGCATTTAGGACTGAAGCCAGAAAGGACTTCTTTATGCAAAGAGTTGTGGGAGTCTAAAGCAAACCGCCGAGACATGGCATTGAACTTTCAAGAGGTACCTCAATGAGATACGGAGACACTCTGCACAAACGAGCCTGATGGACTGAATGGTGTCCACTCATTTCTCAATTTTTTGATGTTCTTCTGATGGATATGTCTACTGTATAAACAGTACACGCGCAAAAGTTATGTTTTCTGTACCTGTTACATAAAAGAGTTACTTGCAGTAATGCAGCATAAACAGCAGAGGGCGGTAGTTTCTTTGAAGTGTTGCCATTTTCTTTTGGTGATCAAGTTACATGTAAGAAGACTGCCAAATTAGATTGGACTTTACTAGACAAGACAATTCAGTCCATCATGTTCATTTGTTTAGTGAAGGACTATATTGCCTCAGTATGTCGTCTAGATCTTTTCCTCTTCATCTCTATGACTCAGGCGGTTTGATTTCCAAACATTTTGTGAAAGTTCCCTTAATTTACACATCTGTCCTCAAGAGTGTGTGTGTGAGGATAGATATATACCGTATTTACCCGTGTACCACGCGCACATTTTTTCCCGAAAATTAGCATTAGAAAATCAGGTGCGCATCATACACGAGGAAACTTCTTCTGCTTGGGCGCGCTTGCTCGCCCACTCGCGCTCTCTCTCTCGCTTACTTGCGCTCTCTCTCCTTCTCGCTCGCATGCGCGCGCTCTCGCTCGGCAGTGCTCGCTCTCTCTCTCTAAACGCTTCCTATACAATCACAACGCGCGTCGTACAAGGGGGAAAACTTTTTTCACGATTTTCTTTCTAAAAAATTAGGGTGCACGTCTTATACAAGGGCGCGTGGTATAGGAGTAAATAAGTATTTACTCGTGTATATATACTATATATATATATATATAAACACACACAGTATATATAGTTTGTTCAGGATAGGTTCTGCACCCCATGACCCTGAATTGTATTAAGTAGGTTTAATTTAAGAATGTATACACGCCTATATATATGGCTGCAACTTCAGCATTGCTTCCGGTCTGCTCCAGCACCTTGGATTCAAATCCGAGTCAATGCCTGTGAAGTTTGCACATCCTGCATATACTTTTGCTCTTTTGGTCTCTGGACTTCCTTTCACATCCTAAACACATACATGATTAGGTTAATTGGCAACCCTAACATATATATTCCACACATATGCTGTATATGTCAGGTCAGGTCGGGTAGCATGCACTGGTACAGCGTGTTGCCACACAATGAAACGGCTCAGGATCCTGGTTGCCAATCGACCGTGGTCCAGTCCCACCCTCCAGAAATGACTATCTGCTGCAGCCAGGCGTTACGTGGGCGTCCCCTTGGCCTGGTCCAACCACTCTGTGAGCTGGATCGCCCTCGGGTAATCGCGCCACATGGCCGAAGTGCCATAACTGACACTTCCTCACAATGCAGGTCATGTGCCTCATTCGGGACTCCATGAACAACACAAAGTCAGACTAGCGGCACCCAAGGATTCTCTGAAGAGACACAGCGGTGAAGGAGTCCGGTCTTCATCTCAGCTCACTGTGTAGCGTCCATGTCTCACAACCATATAGGGAGTACCAGGACTCTAAAGACTTGGACCTTCATCCTTTTTTAGAGATATCAAGAACACCACACACCCCTCATATATGTAAGAACATTCAAAACTTTTTGACAAGACAGAGCAATTCAGCCCAACAAGCTTGCCAATCCTATCCAACTAATTTTTCCAAAATAACATCAACTTGAGATGTGAAGTTCTCCAACGTTGTACTCTCTACCACACTACTTGGTCATTTCTTCTGTGTGTCTAAGGTTCTCTGTCTGACTATAAGGAGATTTACTCCACATAAGACACAATTTCAAAAGGTCAAAGAGCAATAACCCTACATTTATGAAAGTCACAGTATGCATCATACGATTGGTTTTGCTGGATGCTTTTCACAGCTTCGCCTACGCCAGCAGAACACGCAGAGCCAGCGCCGAGTGCTCCCCATGCCTTAATGCTGCTTATTTTGCAAGTGGCTGCTTCCTCGTATCCAGCACTGTTGTGTTTGACTCCAGTTCCCCTGATAATATTAGGCAGATTAGAAAATTGCTGGAAATATCTATCTAAATAAATAAATTGGGGAATGTCACTGAACCGATGCTTCCAAGAGGTGCAGACTGTTATCGCGTGAGGACACTTTCTTCAGCACTTTTGTCCGATTAAGAAACAGCATAAGAAGAGGACAATCAACCTACCAGGTCTGCTGTCGTTTTTTGTTTAGCAGTTTCACCAACATGTTTTTTTTCCCCCACAAAGATTTTATGTGCAGTAAGTGTTTTTGAAGTTTCCTTCACAGTTAATTGATCCATTACTCTAAACCAGGGGTCCCCAACTCCGGTCCTGGAGGACCACTGTGGCTGCAAGTTTTTGTCCCAACGAGATTCACAATCAGTGACAACGCCTGAGCTCATTTAATTAGCTGGTGGTTTTTCTTCTTCTGTTATTTTACATTCAGAAAAGCACAGCAGCATGAGATTTACATTTTAAGACATTTAGAAATATTTCTGTTTTTGCTATTGATTTAAATGCTTAACTCTCGTTTGTTGATTTCATTATAATTTGCTCTTTCTCTGTGCAGTTTGCTCCCTTCATTTGTATCTTAATAATGACAATTAAAAACGAGCAGAGCAGACAGCCAGACAAACACGGAATAATCAAAGGCTGTAACTACGTCAGTGTCAGACCCAATAATAGGTAAATAATGCATTAATTAAATAATTAGAACACCTGGAAAAGTAGAACGAAAATCAAGATGAAAATATTGTTATAAAGAAAAAAAAAATACATATAATTGCTTGGTACATTTTAATATATATAATATATATTTATTTATTATGGCGGACAGCTGGAACACCCCTTCTGTATATAATCCGGGGGAACAGACATGGACTGCACTATACCCCCCCGGGGCTGCTAGATGGCAGACCCCCTGGGTGGCAGTAGTGCCTCCGATTCCCGCAGGGCTCCATGGGAGATGGAGTTCTCCACAGCGCTGTGGGGACCCGGGATGGCCACCAGGGGGCACTGCAGGGAGTTACTGAGCTCGTCTGTGTGGTTCTTCAGCCACACCCGAAGTGCAACCGGAAACAGGTGATCAAGCACACCTGGAGCACTTCCGGGTGGACTATAAAAGGTGCCAGCGGCTACCACTCCAGGAGCCAGAGTCGGGAGGAGAGAGACAGTGCTTGCCAGGAGGAGTGGTGGAGAACAAAGAAGAGGAGTTTATTTGTGTTTTTGGTGCTTTGTGCTTAGTGTGGGACTGTGTTGTGCCTGAGGGACACCCCCAGGTGAAGAAAAATAAAAAGTTTATTTATTTCACAGGTGCCTCTGGTGTCAGTCTGTGGTGGGTCGGCGCTCATATAGTGCCTTATCACAATATACATATATTTTTTTTTATTTATTTTTTACCAAACTTATTTTTCTAATTTCTTTATTGTTCCCAAAACACAGAACTTGGGAAATAACAGTTCACTTAATTAGCCCAGTAGTCCAATTAAAAACAGAAGCTCGTTGGAAAAAGCGTGGCACGGTGGCGCAGTGGGTAGCGCTGCTGTCTTGCAGTTAGGAGACCCGGGTTCACTTCCCGGGTCCTCCCTGCGTGGAGTTTGCATGATCACCCTGTGTCTGCATGGGTTTCCTCTGGGTACTCCAGTTTCCTCCCACAGTCCAAAGACATGCAGGTTAGGTGCATTGGTGATTCTAAATTGTCCCTAGTGTGTGCTTGGTGTGTTGGTGCCCTGCCTGGGGTTTGTTTCCTGCCTTGCAGCCTGTATTGGCTGGGTTTGGCTCCAGCAGACCCCCCGTGACCCTGTAGTTAGGACATAGGGGGTTGGATAATGGATGGATGGTTGGGAAAAAAAAACCTGCAGCCATACACAGTGGGTCCCCAGGACTGAGTTTGGGAAGCACTGCTCTAAAGCAGGGGTCTCCCGCTTCAGTCCTGGAGGGCCACAGTGGCTGCAGGTTTTCATTCTAACCTTTTTCTTAATTAGCGTCCTGTTTTTGCTGCTAATTAACTTCTTTTGAATTCATTTTATTTGACCTGCTCTTGAAGACTCAGACCCCTTAATTGTTTCTTATTCCTTAATTAGCAGGCAAACAATAATGAGATACAAAATGAGCCAAATCAGGACCAGCAAACTGTGACCATCATACAATATCTGTTGATCTGCTCAGGTTCACAAAACATTTTACCAATGCTCTTAGAAATGAGAAAATCAACAATTTTAGAAATATCTGCTCTTGCACAGTGTCCTAATCTTGATCCTGGGGACCCCCTGTGGCTGCAGGTTTTTGTTCCAACCAGATTCACAATCTGTAATAATAATTCATAACAAATTATCTCATTTAATTAGCTGTTTTTTTTTACTCTTCTCTTATTCTGCATTCAGAAAAACACAATATGTTTTTTTTTTACATTTATAAGACATTTAGAAATATTTCTATTTTTGTCTAAGGCTATTAATGTTTCACTCTCTTTTGTTGTTTTCCTATTATTTTCCCCTTTCCTGTGTAGTTTGCTCCCTTCATTTAACCCTAATAGTGACAATTAACAGCCAGCACAGCAGACAACCGGGATGACGACGTCAGTGTCAGACTCGCTAATTAGTAAATAATTAAAGAACCAGAGCACCTGGAAAGGCAGAATGAAAATTAGGTTGAAAATACTGTTAACGACTTAAAAAAAACTATATATTCCCCATTATAACTGCTTATTACATTTTAAAAAAATCTACCAAACCTAGTTTGTAATTTCTACATTGACTCCAAAACACACAAACTGGGAAATAATGACTCACGTAATTAGGCTAAGAGTTGGAACAAAAACCTGCAGCCACAGGGGGTGCCCTGGACTGAGTTTGGGAACCACTGCTACAACACAATGAGAGCAGCAACAAGCCATGGGATTAAAGAACGGGTTTAATTAACAACAAGAATTGGCTCCTAATTAGCAACTAGTTGGAGTTTGTAGCGCTGACTTAGTTGGTCTTCTGCTGGCTCCCTCTCTTCATTTCTTTCCTTAAACAGAAATGAAATGTGAAGAAATTCAGGGGAACAAATCTTAAAAAAAAAAGTGTCATTTAAAATGAAAGGAAAAGAAGTTAATTAGCAGCAAAAACAGGTCACTAATTAAGATAACGGTTAGAATGAAAACCTGCAGGCACTGCGGCCCTCCAGGACCAGAGTTCGGGACCCCCCGCACTAGACCAGGGGTCACCAGCTACAGCCCTAGAGCACTACTACAGTATGGCTGCAGGTTTTCATTCTAACCCTGTTCTTAATTAGTGAGCAGTTAACTTCTTGTACCTCCACTTTGAGTGTCTTGTTTTTCTAAGACTTGTCCGCCTGAATGGCTTCATTTTTTCCTTAAACAGCACCTAAACAGAAATGAGATGTAAACTGAGTGAGCCAACAGCTAAGTTGAGGCCACAAACACACAAAAAATCAGAAGCGAGATCGTCTTGTTAATTAATCCCGTTCTTTAACTCCATGGCATGTTGGTGCTGTCATTCTGCTTCAGCAGATATTTCCAAAGTGGTCGATTTTCTTTTTTCTCAAAACACCATCAAAATGTGTTGGTGACCTGAGCAGATCAACATTACTGAGACTTTTCACCTTTCTTCACTTTCAGATATTGCATGATGGACAAGGTTAGCTGGTCATGCATTGGCTCATTTTGTATCTCATTGCTGTTTCACTCCTAATTAAGGAAAGATGAAATAATTAAGGGTTCTGAGTCTCAAACAGCCAGTGAATTTAAATTTAGGCAAAAGTGTTAATTAGCACAAAAAGTGGTCACCAATTAAGAAAAGCGTTGGAATGAAAACTTGCAGCCACAGTTGAACTCCAAAACTGGAGTTGGAGTCTCCTGCCCTGGACTGCTTTTTTCAAAAATAAGTGGCAGGGGACCTACTCCATCAACACCCTTGGGGGCACCTGTCCATTGCAAAGCACTCTCACTGGGCACCCACAGCTGGCAGATTAAAAATCACCACTGACCCTAAGGTCAGAGACGGGCAAGAAAATGCAAAGTCCACTGAAATATTGACCTCTCCAGAAATGGAATCCAAGTCTGTGAAGTGGTGAGGCAGCAGCACAAATCCATGTGCTGCCATATGTTTCTTAAAAAAAATGCCCATATGTGCAGATGCCGCTTCCAAGACGACTTACAGTGTAAAAGAAAAATCAGAGTCAAGTACTGTATGAGTACAGCAAACAGTTTAAATGTCTACTTGACAAAAGAACAGAATAAAAAGAAAAGAAAAACAAACTTATTGCTGTAAGTAGCATCAGAGCAGTCAAGAAAAATTAAGAAAAGGTGGTTACCAACAGCCAATGGCATAACCACATAGTTCCATCATCATCAAAGTGAGGTGAGCTCCTTCCACCCACACACACTTTTATGTTTTTAGCCACCATTTTCATCTGCCCTCTGCGACCAGCTGTGTTATCAACTCTCTGGCATCCCGGACACTTGACGGTACCTCCGAATCACTACTGGAGATGCGCGTTCCAATAATGAAGAGCTTTCTCTCATCGCCAGTTTCAGAAAGTGATAGAGCACCATGAAGTTCTACAATCCCACGAGCCCCGGGGAGATCCTGAAAGATATTAGGAAAAAATAATAAATTTTAAAAAAGAAGAAGTCCAGGAGATCCAAGTCTGTAATCAGGTTGGGTCCCATCATTATTTTACAATGGGCTCCTGATATTTCACACCTGGTGGCATGGATCGTTGACTATCTTACAGACAGACCTCAGTATGTGCGTCTCGGGAACTGCAGGTCTGACATTGTGGTCAGCAGCACAGGAGCGCCGCAGGGGACTGTACTTTCTCCGGTCCTGTTCAGCCAACATACATCAGACTTCCAATACAATTCGGAGTCCTGCCACGTGCAAAAGTTCGCTGACGACACTGCTGTCATGGGCTGCATCAGCAGTGGGCAGGAGGAGGAATACAGGAACCTAATCAAGGACTTTGTTAAATGGTGTAACTCAAACCACCTACAACTGAATACGAGCAAGACCAAGGAACTAGTGGTGGATTTTAGGAGGCCCAGGCCCCTCATGGACCCCGTGATCATCAGAGGTGACTGTGCAGAGGGTGCAGACCTATAAATACCTGGGAGTGCAGCTGGATGATAAATTGGACTGGACTGCCAATACTGATGCTCTGTTTAAGAGAGGACAGAGCCGACTATACTTCCTTAGAAGATTGACGTCCTTCAACATCTGCAATAAGATGCTGCAGATGTTCTACCGGACAGTTGTGGCGAGTGCCCTCTTCTACGCGGTGGTGTGCTGGGGAGGCAGCATAAAGAAGAAGGACGTCTCATGCCTGGATAAACTGGTGAGGAAGGCAGGCTCTATTGTAGGAATGAAGCTGGACAGTTTAACATCTGTAGCAGAGTGACGTGCACTAAGCAAACTCCTGTCAATCATGGAGAATTCACTGCATCCACTGAACAGTGTCATCTCCAGGCAGAGGAGTAGCTTCAGTGACAGACTTTTGTCACTGTCTTGCTCCACTGACAGACTGAGGAGATCATTCCTCCCCCACACTATGCGACTCTTCAATTCCACCCGGGGGAGTAAACGTTAACATTATTCAAAGTTATTGTCTGCTTTTACATGCATTTTTATTACTAATTAATATTGTTTTTGTATCAGTATACTGCTGCTGGATTATGTGAATTTCCCCTTGGGATTAATAAAGTATCTATCTATCAACTGTATCTATCTATCAATGTCTGTTTAAATGGCTCACCTCTTTTAGGTGACTTCGCATACATTGCAAAAATTACACAGCGACATCGCCATATCTGTTTGTCCGTTCACAAAAAAATAATTCTACTCCAAGCGGACAGAAATTTGGCAGAAGTCAGAAATTTTGAAGCTCTTTGTAGGAAGTTTCAAGTTGGATTTTCTACTCAGAAAATCAGGAGGGCCTCACCAAACCCGACCTCAAATTCCAAGATGGCTGCCTCACACATCAAAGCTCAAGTATTATACGGTTTATTAGAACTCCTGTCTATTAAATCAGCGGTACACACACAGCACTGTCCAGCTTCTATCCGTGGACATGTTGTTACGGTGTATGGATGCGCAAAATGCCACAAATCTTGTTAAAGGAAGACGTTGCACAAATTTTAGAAACTTTTTCCCCACACATAGAACCACAGACACATAGAATAAGGTATGGAGTTGTGTGGTGGAAAGTTAGACTTTGGGGACCTTCAAATCTCGACTTGATTTTATTTTGACCAATGTGGTTGAATCGGATGGATGAGCTTAAATCATTGATGTTAGGTAGAATGCCTAGTGAAGGCTGGGTGGTCTTGTGGCCTTGGAACCCCTGCAGATATTGTTTTTTTTTTGTTTTTTTCTGTCCTCTCTGGCCATCGGACCTTACTTTATTCTTTGTTAATTAGTACTGCCTAATTTGTATTCATTTTTTTCCCTTCTTCATCTTGTAAAGTACTTTGAGCTACATCATTTGTATGAAAAAATGCTATAGAAATAAATGTTGTTAAATGGCTTTTGTCACAATTGTTCTAAAGTTCTAAAATAAAATGTAAACTCCTCAAAGATAATGACCATGCACAGCTTAGGAAGACTGCCCATTTAAGAACACTATGATCAATAAATGACTTTGGCTTGTGTATTTTGTGGGATTGCTGTGATGATACATTTTTACCACAAGGCATTGGGACAGCCCTGCCTTGATGCCTTATAATAAGTTAAGTGTTGTTTTACAATACCATCTAGTATTCTTCATACATCATACTGTGTTTTATTATTGTTCATACGCACATGAACATCTTTACCTGTTTATTCACCAGCACCACTAAAGGAAGATGACAATCTTTGCTGATCAGCTGATGCAAGTGCTTCTTAGCTTCTGGGAATCGTGCACTGTCTGCAGAATCCACCACATATACCAGCACATGGGCGTTACTGAGGTATTTGTGCCAGTACGGCCGCAAGGATTCTTTACCTCCAACTGCAAAGGAAAAAAAAAAGAAGATATATTGAAGCAATTCATGTGTCCCCTGAAAATGATCATGGGCATTCATGGAGCCACATCTCTTCAAAATGACAATGAGAATTAAAGCGTCCCATTGATCCTTCCCAAAATATGGTTATGAGAATTAAAGTGCCCCACAGCCCTCAAAAGGATCAACAGTATTATAAGCCTTCCATAAACAGATGGCTAGTAATTTGGTCAAACACTCCGCCGCCCCAAAAAAAATGACCATGGGTATCAGAGACGTGCCTCACCTGTCATCATAAAAAGTTAAAAAAATAATAATAACATAAAATAAATGCATCCACTGGTCTGTGCTGTAAATTTGTTTTCTGTATGATTCCAATAATTTTGATCATTTTTATAGTCAAAATTGCCGCATTTCCTGTTCAAATATTGGGGAGAAAACGTGAGGTGCCGCAGTGACGAGCCTCACCTCGGACTGCGCTCTCCCTCACACACGGGGTTGACGCCTGTAATTGGCGCGTGCCTGCTGCTGTCTCTCCATATGTCGCCAATATAATGTTTGCAGACATGTTTATTACACACCCTGACTTTCCACAGTCTGGCTAATATCTTTAAATGAATGTATGTGACATATTTAGACACAAAACCACAGTGAGAAGGCATAAGGTGAGGCACACAGTACTGTGCTGCACCGAAGGGGGCACATGTGAGCCCAACAGGTGCTCGGTGCTGCTGTTCTTATACGCAGAGGCGCCGATAAGTTAGCGATATCAGAAGTCAAGTGCACTGCAGCGCTCCGTTTATTTTTATTTTTTGTTCCGACTGACTGCCAAAATGAAAGATTAAGACTTATAAAACTAAAGAAGAAGGAGGGACTTTTACAAGAAAGTGACAGAGATTTTCGTGGAGTAGGATAGGCGCATGAACTTCATTTACAAATAAAGGTTAAGACCATAAACGGCTTTCAATTTTATTAAAAAAACTAGCAAAATATCCGCGCTTCGCGGCGGAGAAGTAGTGTGTTAAAGAAGTTATGAGAAAGAAAAGGAAACATTTTAAAAATAACGTAACATGATTGTCAATGTAATTGTTTTGTCACTGTTATGAGTGTTGCTGTCATCAAGGATTTGATTATCATTATTTCTTTCAATCAGGTTTGTATTTGGAGGATGTGTTGTGTTCAAGTTACATTCCGTGTTTGTCAACCGTTGTAAAGATAAGAGGTTTCATTCATCGAAGTGTTCACACCCAAACCGCTACTCGTGAATCTAAGATGTTTAACAGGCATTCCCGGTATTAACTTTTGGATTTGCCTGCGAATATTTAGCGGCAGCGTCTCTATTAAGTTGTGGATTTGCCTGCGAGTATTTAGCAACAGCATGTCTATTAACTTGTGGATTTTTCTGCGAATATTTAGCGACAGCGTGTCTATTAATTTGTGGAATTTTCTGCGAGTATTTGGCGGCAGCGTCACAAAGTTGTTTTCGTCTAGCTGCATCAGAAAATGTACCACGACGTCTGATGCGCCTCCTTTTTACTGTTTTCTCACAGCTTGGATTGCTGCTGTCATAATCGGTTTGAGTTTCATGGTTTAAGAGACCGGAGCGACGGATGGCCTTATATGGGCAGGCAGTCAATTATGTGGGAGGTGTGGGGATGGGGGACGCAATATAGGCAGGCAGCCAACTACGTGGGAGGCGTGGTGATGGGGGATGCAATGCCACCTCACACGGCGACCGAGCTGCAGGCTATGGATGTATATATGTACGTAAGTAGGATTCAATTATGACCGTTACGCGTAGAATTTCGAAATGAAACCTGCTTAACTTTTGTAAGTAACCTATAAGGAATGAGCCTGCCAAATTTCAGCCTTCTACCTACACGGGAAGTTGGAGAATTAGTGATGAGTGAGTGAGTCAGTGAGGGCTTTGCCTTTTATTAGTACAGATTGGATCAGACCAAGAAAAAAAAATTCAATATTTAAAAACTAAATTTTGACCTTAAATAAAATATTCTTTTGTTTTTCTTGTTACTGTTTTGTTGAATAGTCTATTAAAACTGATTAAAGCATCAGAATTAAAAAAACAACTAAATATTTCAATTAAGGTCAAAATTTAAATCCATTTTTTGTACACAACTCTATACTTCATTTGTACTGAATAAGTGTGAATTGTAGAATTGCAACGGCAAATTTAGAACACATGGAGGGTGAGGAGCAAATGCGTTCTCTCGCCGCTGTAAATGTAACGTTCTTTCTTAGCCAATTATGCGCCTTACCTCTGTGTGTGTAAAGAATGCTGATGAGATATGAAACATAACCAGTAGTCAATGTGCTGGCTGTCAACTGAATAGTGAATAAGTTGCTCTTTTGGGTTCATATATTTATAAATCTGACTCTGAAGGAGTCACCAGCCATGAACCTCACCGCACGTCAAAACAGCTGGTAACCATGGCAGACACAAGGTCCAGTCCCACCCTCTGGAAATGACCCTCTATCTGCCGCAGAATCTCTATTTACAAGGGCCAGAATAACAATAACACAACTCAGGGTCAGGCACTCAAAAAAGAAATGCAGACCTCTGTGATAGCACTGAAAGGTTAAAACAAAAAGAAGTGATGGTGAAGCTGTATAGTATATACTGTACAGTGGTTCTCAAATAAAACAAAAAGTGTAGAAAAAAAAATCAATTTAAGAATTCTACTTCTATCTCCTTCAAACTAGACACAAATCAAAGCAGAAGAAAGAAAAACAATCAGCAAAAATAACAAAAGTGAAATGAACAACACAGGTACAATTGCCTGCTGCACGGTTCACAATTGGAGGCGGCCCATCCGGGTAGGCGCATGGAATGGAATGTCTTTTGTCAATTGAACATACTAGCTATAAATTAATTAGTATTAAAATGGTCCCTAGCCCGGTAGAAATGATTATGGGCACTATAGCAGCCCAACCCCTCCAAAATGAGTACAAGCACTACAGCGACCTATAGCCCCCCCTAAAATGATCATGGATGCTCAACTGGCTCACACCGTCATAAATGAACGAATATTAAATTGGTCTACATTACACACAAAATACTGCATGAGGAATATTAAAGAAGCCCACACAGAAAGAGGCCATTAAAGCAACTGATGTTGCAAAATGTTAACCAAGCAGAGACCTCAAGTGCTGGAAGAGATGGAAAAACTGTTGCCAGTGTGGTTGAACGAGAAGCAACTTGCAGGAGACAGCGTAAGCGAAGCGATGTTATGTGAGAAAGCCAGGAAGATTCATGGAGATTTGCTGAAAAAAAATATTTACGTACAATCCGTACTGTCTGGAACGGATTCATCGTATTTACATACAATCTTATGGGGAAATTATGTTCGGGTCGCAACCAAATCGGGTCACGTCCAGAGTTTTGGAATGAATTATTGTTGTGACCGGAGGTACCACTGTATATATTTAAATGTACCAAGCAGTTATATGGGGAAAAATGTTTTTTTTTTTTTTTTTCTTTTTAACAGTATTTTAATCTTGATTTCCAGGTGTTCTGTTTAATTAACCCATTATTTACTAACTAGCTGTGTAAGCCTGTGCTATAAAAAGCCTGGAGTCCTAGAAACTATTGAAATCATCATAAAAAAATTGAAATGTAGATATTTCAGGTAATTGAAAGGAACTACTCTGGGCGTCTCTCTCCTAGGTTTCGTTGTGCGGACGTGCTCACCTCGCTTGTGTATTAACAGTGTGAGAAAAAGTAAAAGGGATACCGTTCTGCTGATGTGCTCGTCTTGCTTGCGTAAGAGTTTCTCTCTTTTCTCAGTGGTTTTACTTTTGCAGCAGAGTCGCTTTTTCTTCCGACTCATTAACTTGGGGCTGCCTTGCCGGCTCTCTGAGCTTCGTGCCGTAGTAGGCTCGCACTTCTGGGCAGGACAAACAGACACACACACACTTCCACGCGTAGACGTTTAGTTTTCCGTTTCCTCAGAGGTGGAGCCTTTACCCTGTCTCCACCTCTCACTTCCAGGACACACACACTTCAACGCGTAGATGCTGTCACACACATGCGATTGGGAGACATCTGAAAGGCCTTAAGAATAGTACTACCATGGCAGACCAGGGAGTGGTGAACTGCACTAACTCTGTTTCTCAATCTTCTGCAGACATTTCATAGGAAACCTCGCCAGGTCCTGGAGCCAATGATGATGTCACTTCCGGGATAAAAGACATCAGTTTCCTGTGCCAGTGATGATGTCACTTCCCGTTCAGGAACCCTATGACGTCACTTCCGGTCCCGGGCTTTAAAGCCGCCATCTTTTCCTGTTGTATTCAGTTGTTGTGGACTCAAACCTGTAATCATCTCGATCAATTTAAAACCAATTTGCAGCCAAGGCACAATATACTGTACGTGGCTGCCCCAAACCTTTTTATGTCTATGGTCTGCTTTTGTGACAACGTTTATATGCAAGAGGAGTGGGTCTGATGCTAAAGTAGTTGCAGCCTTTCACGATTCAGTGTCGTTTGCCTGGGTGTCTGCTCTGCTCGTTTTTAATTGTCATTATTAAGATACAATGAAGGGAACAAACTGCACAGAAAAAGGCCAAAATCTAATGAAATCAACAAAAGTGAGTGAAGCATTTAAATAAATAGCAAAAGCAGAAAGTAAATTAAATGAGATTAGTGTCATCAGTTGTTGTCACTGATTATGAATCTGGTTCAAACTAAAATCTGAAGCCACAGTGGGTCTCCCAGGACCGACTTGGAGACCCCATACTGTAGGAGGTAATCATAACACTCTGAGAAAATCCAAGCAAACTTCAAGAAGGGAAGACCCCAGTGCAAACCCTGGTCTCCTTAGTGCAAAGCGGCAGCAGTGCTACCACTGCACCATCTGGATTTAATGAATAAGTGCACCACTAAATTATTCAGTTTATAAAATAAATAAATGACAGGGATAGGCCAACTATACATTATTTAATTTAGTGTCACTCTTTGTTTTGGTCCATATCAGCACTATACAGCCGAGTCCCCCTTTATTGTATGATGTGTATCCCTTCTACAGTTGTGCTTGAAAGTTTGTGAACCCTTTAGAATTTTCTATATTTCTGCATAAATATGACCTAAAACATCATCAGATTTTCATTCAAGTCCTAAAAGTAGATAAAGAGAAACCAGTTAAACAAATGAGACCAAAATATTACACTTGGTCATTTATTTATTAAGGAAAATAATCAAATATTACATATATTATTTTCCTCAATAAATAAATGACCAAGTATAATATTCCCATCTCATTTGTTTAACTGGTTTCACTTGAGTGAAAATCTGATGATGTTTTAGGTCATATTTATGCAGAGATATAGAAAATTCTAAAGGGTTCACAAACTTTCAAGCACAACTGTAAGTGCCGATTTAAATAACAAGGATTAAACTTCAGTCCCCCAACCTTCGGCTAAACTGAAGCTGAATTTCAATCAGTGTCGGTACATTGCCAGAGTGATGATGTCAAATGTTATAAAAGCCTACTCTCTGCCATCGTGACAATGGCTCAGAAGTTTTAACGGACCCCATAAAACACTAAAGAATAGAGAGTCATACTTTCCAGGAATTCCATTTGCTCCTCGTCAGTATTGAGACACACCGCGTTGAAACCTTCAGTCGGTAAAACATTTCTCCTCAGTGTCCCCGTTGCAAGACAATGAAGAAGGCTGGTCTTTCCAGCTCCATCTAAGCCCAGCACAAGGACATGTTTTTTTGGAGATTTCACCTTTGAGAAAGAAAGCACATAATATAATAAAAAAAGTTTATCTAATCTAATGTAAATACAGCTGTAGCAGGTCATAAAGGGATTAAAAGGGATACATCTGCCACTTTTGCCCATCAATCTGCACTCAATAGCCCATAAAGACAAAATGAAAACATGTCAGATTACTTTCTGAACCCACTGTATCAATGGAGGAATATTTCAGACAAAATGAAACACAAATACATTGTGCAAAGTAACAAATTTACTTTATAACAAAATCATATCTGAGCAATAAATACATACACGTCATTAAATGTTTTATTTATTTCCCCATTTACTTCTTCCCGTGAGACCACATGCAACTTGAAATACTCCTAGAAATGAGGACTGTCATGTTCTCCCTTCAAAAGTTGAGAAGGTGGGCTTTAGCTACTGTTGCAGTTGCACACGACAATGTACTCTAATCTTATTTTGTTCCTTTAGGGTGACTTTAATATAACAATGGGGGAATAAATGGCCAACTGTGCAATTAGAATAAAAGTCGTCCTATTGATAACACGTCTTCTGTTTCAAGCCCAGGATGGCACTGGAGCTACTTGCTTAGAACTTGAGTGAGATGGGCACTCACACGTTCTGCTTTCATTATTAACACCACATTTGTATTCCTAATGTTTGTTGTAGTTACTTCACATTGCTTGACATTCATTTATTATTCCCTGCAGGGAGAGAACACACACACACACACAATAACACAAAATAAATAAAGCTACTGTATATTTTAACTTTGTCTCTTCTAGATAGATAGATAGATAGACAGATAGATACTTTATTAATCCCAACTGTATCATTGACTAAGAAACATAAATTAAAATAGTTTAAATTCTTCTGTCAAAAAATGGTGGTACAGAAAAAACAAATATAATCTGTGCCTTCTCTGACCAATGTGAACATGCATTTCTATATGAGGAGACTTCCACTATTTTGACACTTTACCATTCTACAGTGCAAGGATAAAAAAAAAAATATGAGAAAGAGAGAGATCTTTATTTAGTCCCAGGGGACATTTGGATATTTACAGAAGCTCTATAAATAAATACATACTATATCTATATCTGTCTATATCTAGAGTCATATGAAAAAGTTTGAGAACCCCTCTCAGCCTGCAAAATAATTGACTCAACTTTCAACAAACAGTGGTATGTCTTTCATTTCTTAGGAACATCGGAGTACTGGGTTGTTTTCTGAACAAAGATTTTTAGTGAAGTAGTATTTAGTTGTATGAAATTAAATCAAATGTGAAAAACTGGCTGTGCAAAAATGTGGGTCCCCTTGTGATTTTGCTGATTTGAATGCCTGTCACTGCTCAATGCTGATTACTTGCAACACCAAATTGGTTGGATGAGCTCGTTAAGCCTTGAACTTCATAGACAGGAGTGTCCAATCATGAGTGGTCAAAGGTATTTAAGGTGGTCAATTGCAAGTTGTGCATCCCTTTGACTCTCCTCTGAAGAGTGACAGACAGCATGGGATCCTCAAAGCAACTCTCAAAAGATTTGAAAACAAAGATTGTTCAGTCTCATGGTTTAGGGGAAGGCTACAAAAAAGCTCTCTCAGAGGTTTAAACTGTCAGTTTCAAATGTAAGGAATGGAATCAGGAAATGGAAGGCCACAGGCACAGTTGCTGTTAAACCAACTCAGGTCTGGCAGGCCAAGAAAAATACAGGAGCGACATATGCGTAGGATTGTGAGAATGGTTACAGACAACCCACAGATCACCTCCAAAGACCTGCAAGAACATCTCACTGCAGATGGTGTATCTGTACATCGTTCTACAATTCAGCGCTTTTTGCACAAAGAACATCTGTATGGCAGGGTGATGAGAAAGAAGCCCTTTCTGCACTCACACCACAAACAGAGTCGCTTGTTATTTGCAAATGCTCATTTAGACAAGCAAGATTCATTTTGGAACAAAGTGCTTGGGATTGATGAGACAAAAATGGAGTTATTTGGTCATAACAAAAAGCGCTTTGCATGGCGGAAGAAGAACACCACATTCCAAGAGAAACACCTGCTACCTACTGTCAAATTTGGTGGAGGTTCCATCATGCTGTGGGGCTGTGTGGCTAGTTCAGGGACTGAGGCCCTTGTTAAAGTTGAGGGTCAGATGAATTCAACCCAATCTTCAGGATAATGTTCACGCATCAGTCACAAAGTTGAAATTATACAGGGGTTGGATATTCCAAAAAGACAATGACCCAAAACACAGTTGGAAATCTACAAAGGCATTCATGCAGAGGAAGAAATACAATGTTCTGGAATGGCCATCACAGTCCCCTGACTTGAATATCATCGAAAATCTATGGGATTATTTGAAGCAGGCTGTCCATGCTCGGCAGCCATCAAATTGAACTGAACTGGAGAGATTTTGTATGGAAGAATGGTCAAAAATACCTCCACCCAGAATCCAGACATTCATCAGAGGCTATAGGAGGCATCTAGAGGCTGTTAGAATTGCAAAAGGAGGCTCAACTAAGTACTGATATAATGTCTCTGTTGGGGTGCCCACATTTATGCACCTGTCTAATTTTGTTATGATGCATATTTTCTTTTAATCCAATAAACTTAATGTCACTGCTGAAATACTACTGTTTCCATAAGGCATGTCGTATATTAAAAGGAAGTTGCTAAGCTCAGCCAATGATAAACTAAAATCCAAAGAATTAAGAGGGGTTCCCAAACTTTTTCATATGACTGTATCTCTCTCTCATATATATATATATATATATATATATATATATATATATATATATATATTTAAATATTTTATATATATATGTAGTAAAACAGGATAAATTTAAAAATCGTTAAAATTTTTTTAAAAAATGTAGGCAGGTAGGTAGGTAGGTACTCTTGAACATCAAACGTGGGGAGAAAAGCACATAGCCATGATATCTTTGGCAATCAGCAGCTACCCTCTAAAACACACATAGCTGTGATCTCTCTCTCAAAAAAACGCCAAACGTTACTCCTTAACAATCTGTAGATGACAATGTCTGCTGAACAAACAGGTAGCTAAGCGGAGGCAAGGTGCACTCCAAAACATGGCGTGAGGTAGAAGCGAAATTGCACTCCTGGCCAGCAATATGTTAGGTAAGCCTTATATAAAACTAGCTGTCCCCCGCAGCTCCGCCCGCCTAGTAGTGAAACAGGACAAACTTTAAAAATCAATAAACAAACAGGTATCGCGAGCTAAGCGGAGGTAAGTATCACTCCAAAACGTGGCGACAGGTAGAGCGACCGAAACGGAGGCTGGTGCATGAGTGAGGAGGGCCCTGCCCAGCTCCCCGCTCCTGACGTCACGCTTCCCGTTCTGCTCGGCTTGCAGCCTCTGTCTATGGTTATCGCAAATAAATCGCTCCGGCAAGCAAATCATGATTCTTAGCGCGATGAGAGAAGTCACAACATCATCCGGAATGTTCAAGCAAATTCTAGAAAAAAACCCAATCTAAACTATCTAAAGTAGTTCTCTCGTTAAAAGCGGACAGTAATATAGACAGACGATGGATTTTATATATCTATTATAAAAGAAAATCTTGAGAAGAGACTAGTGCCAAGACATTTTTTCCAAGTCCCGCCCTCTTTCTCAATCAGTTTCAGCCACGCCCACAGTCCTCTCACCTCTCATTCGTGTGAATGCTTTTATCAGTCACAGTTCCTGCGCTCTCAGCTCTTATAAATTTTTACGTTTTCCTCAATTTAAGCTCCCAATAAAAGAAGACGAATTATGTCCAAGTCTTATTGTAGAATTTCATACCAAAGGGTTATCATCAAAAGAAATGTGTACACGGGCAATCCTAGCACCGAGAAACAAAGTCGAATGAATGAACAGCAAAAATGTTGATCGGTTACTCGGCAAATTGGTTAAATGCGTATCAATAGGACTATGCTGAAACAGTTGGTGGCGATGGTGCGGAAGATGAAAACAAAATCACAAAGAATATCTACAACCATTAACACCGTCCGGGCTTCCTCCGCACAAATTACTGTAGAAAGAAGGATGTATCCAAGAAAGGTATTGTAGTGCATCTTCAGTGGATAACATTAGACACCAAAGGAGATCATGACATGCCATTCGTATTAAAAAATTTACAGTTTCCCGTTAGAATAGCTTTTGCTATGACAATTAACAAATCACAGGGACAAACATTCAAAAAATTTGGTTTATTTATTAGAGTGAAACAAACGACATTCACTCACAGGCAGTTATACGTTGCGTTGTCATGATGCAAGTCCAAACATGGAATCAAAATTCAATCCGATATTGACGAAAAGTTAATTCAAATGCATCTCTCCCTGCATTTATAAGGTTCCTTGCATCACCTATCGAGATCTTTTTGAGTTGCATCAGCAGCGAGCCGCTACAGTGCTGCGAGTCTGCTGTTGCCCCAGCAACAGTTAAACAGTCTTCCACAGACAGAGATACCGTCATCCGATCCTGAAAATCCTTTCAGCGCAGCGCCGAAAATGGCACAGTGTATACATGGGCCCCCACTACCCGAAAGGTCTTGTCATGGCTTCCTCATCTGTTATGCCACGTAAACCGTCATTAGAGAAAGCTACGTTATTTCTCCTATGCGATTTCTTACCTCCATATCACTAAGGGAGGGGTATCACCTCTTTACATTATATCTATATAGTTTTGGGTTGTGTAACACGCCGCAATTACAAAAGAACTTATTCCAACAAGGGAGCTAACGCCCCCTGCTGGATACACCTATTGACCTGAAATTTGGTACACATATACTATGTGACCTCTGCTGTCTGCTTTCGAGGTGATGATTGACCTCCAAGGTTATTCCTGTTTTTATTTTTATTTTATTGTAGAATCAACTCTTGGCAACGGCCAGAAGGGTCTTCACCGTCACTTCCCCTACCTCTTCATATCTTAAATCATTCTTGAGGCAGATTGAAGACTTAAAAAAAGAAGAAGTAAAAAAAAGTAAGCAATTGCAACAGAAACATGGACTAAATCAGTTTTAACGTGAAAAGATGCCGACGGAAGAAGAGAAGAAGAGGGCCGCTAGGGTGGAGAAATGAAGAGCCGCTCAGGAAGCAGCAAGCGCATCAACCTCTGAGCAAACGAATGCTAAACTTACAGAGAAAGAGAATGAAAATATCAGTCAAGTGTATTCATTGCACGTTATCGTGCAGTACGCTGTTACTGGTAAATAAATATTTTCTGTTGATTTATGTGTGAAACCGTTGCTTTATGTGCTTTTTAGAAAAGTGTTTTTTGAAAAAATATTCAGCCCTGGGAGAAAAGAAAAAAAAAAAAAAAAAAAAGATAATTGGTCCTAAAAGAGTTAGATTCCTGGAGGCGATTTAAAACCACCTATCTCATGAACGGGACTAGTTTAGTCTTAGGTAGGGACAAATGTTCTTCAGCATCTGGCGAGGTGAAGAGTGGCAAGATGTAAATAGGCACGCTTGGCACCCTACCTCACGCTGGGATTGATTTTGTACTCTTCTAATCCAGTTAATCCAAATTCTAAATGGTGGTTTAGCAGCAGGGATTTCTTACTTTTGAGCATTTTACTTTGTTCGTCCCTCTTTTGAGATTAGTTGCTCACCTAAACCTGGATACGTTGGTGTAATCAGAATAGAAGTTTAATGTCACTGTGCTCTGTACAAAAATTATTTTATAAATCCACTCACATGTATAGGCCAGGCCAAAGTTAGCACACAGGGGGGCTCTCAGCATTTAGAATTGCTGGGCCAAGACAAGATAGACAAAGACAGCTGGAGGAATGAATAGTCAGTTCTAAAGACAGGTGTATACTATTTTGTCCTCTGTTAAAAGTCAGCACAAAATCTTCTTTCCTTGTTTGGAAATGGACTATTTGGCAATGTGGGGGCCTGCATGTGGAGGAACCAGTACAGTGGAACCTCGGTTCACGAATGGCTCGGACCACGTACAATATTGGGTTACAACCAAAAAGTTCGCCAAACTTTTGCATCTGTTCACGATCACACAGTCGGGTGACAAACAAGCCAGTTTCCCTTCCAATTCGTAAGGGCCGATGATTTCCGCACGTGTTCAGTCTCTCCCTGTACTGTACATTGTTCTCGGTGCATCATGCAGAGGGACTCTCCCTCAAAACTGTAGCCTACTCTAAACCCATCTTCCTCCTGTGGTATAGCGGGTCCACAGCTCTCGTTAAAAAGGCGGGTTTTAATAAATAATCACCGCAATCGCGGCTTAGCAAGGGGGCGTGGTGATGTGTGGCCAAAGCGGTTCCTGAGGAGTACGTGATGTGGCCGTTTCTTACCTAAGTGCACAGGTGAGAAGCGGTCCGCATCCGTAATTGTTCCCAGGAGCTGCTGATTGCCACGACTACCACGCCTCTTCATAAATAGAAGCGTGAGTCGGCTAAAGAGAAAAAGAAGAGAACAGGAAAGAACGGGAGGTTGCAGGAGAAGGCAGGAAGCAGGAGGAGAAAGCCGGTGCAGGAGAGAGAGAGAGAGAGAGAGAGAGAGAGCGAGAGAGAGAGAGCGAGAGAGTCAGCAAAAGAGCTGCTGAGCAGGGAGCCTGGGTGTGTTTGTCTCAGTGTTATTCAATGTTTTTACATTTAGTTTACTATTACACTGTGCATTCTATGGTATAATTAACTATTTTTGTGCTAAAAATCTTTAAAGAAAATATATTTACATACAGCGTACGGTCTGGAATGGATTAATTGTATTTACATACAATCCTATGGGGGAAATTACTTCGGGTCCCGACCAAATCGAGTTACGAGCAGAGGTTTGGAACGAATTATGGTCATGACCCGAGGTTCTACTGTATAAAGGACTTGGACATCAGTCAAATACTTTGAAGCCGACGGACGGATGGGTGATAATGTCATCCGTCCTGAAAATCCTTCCATTGCAGCGATGAAAAATAGCAGACTGTATAGATCAAGATCCCACCTTGGTATTGTCTTGTTATAGGTTCCCGTCTATAATGCTGAGTAAATAGTCAGTAAAGAAAGCTAAGTTATTTTCTCTTATGTGATTTTTACTGCCGTATCACTATGGGAGAGGTATCGCCTGCCTTTTAATATCATATCTATATAGTTTTCGGTTACTTAAAAATCCGTAAATACTAAAGAACTTATTCCAAATAGGGAGCTATTGCCCCCTAAAGCAACAGTTGGTTTATTAATTTATGTGATGGTGGTGGTACAAGAGCACCCCCTAGTGATCACAGTACCCTTTGATCTTCTGTTTATTCAGGCTACCTTAACATATGACTTGCACGGTGGTATCTAATGGAGCATTCTCTTGGCTTCACATCCTGTTACCTTGCCACACCAGTCTCAATTATAAAGTTGTCATTCTAATGAGACCCGACCCTGTAATTTTCTCCACCGTGTTTCATTTTCCCTTCCAGCCTTTTAAAAGCAATTCAATGTAAATGTTGCCGGGGCCTGTGGGACTCTTAAAAAAGCTCAAAGCAAGGACGCAGGAGAAGCAGCTTGAAATTAATTGGACTTTGTTACTATAGCAGCCAAATGTCGTCAAACAAGCAAACAAGGTTAATCCCCTTTGAGCGGCTAGCCTGGTTAGGTCACAAATGACCTCTCCACCACTATAAACTGTAAGCGTGCTTCTCTCCATCCATCTATCCCTCTTCAAACCCAGCTTATCCAATTTCTAAAGAACTGTTTAGTCACACGCCACCACGGGGTACTTAACAAAGAAAACAAGGAGATGAGAATAAAGACACTCATCCAGTTACTGAACCCATTTAATCCAGTTTAGTGTCGCAGACAGCAGGAGCCTAGCCTGGCAGCACTGAGAAAAAGAGGCCACTGTAGATTAATTCTAAAAAAAAAAAAAAATGTCCCTCATGCCCAGTAAAGCACCACACAATGAAGACAAAATAATAAAATACACGTATGCACTGATTTAAGGCTCCTTTTGGGACAAGCCATTTGGCCATATGTCGATCACAAAATGTACAGGCCATTGCAATTGAGGCCCTGTGGGTCAACGATAAGCACAAGCCGATATCCGAGACTCTGCAGTCATTTTTCTGGGTGCTGCACAGCACTTCTGAACTACCGCTCAGCTGTTATGGTGCTCACCCCTCTCCCCCTGCATGCTGTGCAGCTTTGCTCCCAAAACTCCATGGGGGAACCACTTATCGCTCAAGTGAACAGTGCTTCACGGCAATTGTTTGCAATTTGATAATTCACGGGACGAAGCTCATGTAGTGTAGTGGGAAAGAACAAATCGGTTTTAAGAGGAAAATACCAGCTCGTCTATTATTTACACCCGTTCACCAGTGAAAAAGAGGAACACTGGTTGTAAGTGGTAACTAACTAAACTATCTATCCTTCCAGCCATCCATTATCCAACCCGCTAAATCCTAACTACAGGGTCACGGGGGTCTGCTGGAGCCAATCCCAGCCAACACAGGGACCAAGGCAGGAAACAAAACCTGGGCAGGGCGTCAGCCCATCGCAGGGCGCTAACTAAACTAAATTAGGAGAAAAACAGAAATCTTAGTGATTGGCAAAAATGGATATAATGAGGGTACTAGAAATAAACTTGATGCATTAGGCTTAAAAGTCAAGGCAGAGGTAAAGAATTTAGGGGTCATTATTAACTCTGACTTGAATTTTAAATCACATATTAATCAGATGGTATACTAGGACGGCATTTTTTCAATTATGGAATATAGCAAAAGTTAGTTCCCTTATAACATGACAAGATACTGGAAAAATTAGTTCACGTTTTTGTTTTCAGTTGACTAGATTACTGTAATGCACTCCTCTCAGGACCACCCAAAAAAGACATCAATTAGTTGTGCAGAATGGAACTGCTAGAATCTTAACTAGGAAAAGAAAATCAGAGTACATCACACCAGTTCTGATGTCACCACACTGGTTACCTGTGCCATTTAGAATCGACTTTAAAATACTGCTAATGGTTTACAAAGCCTGAAATAATCTGCTCCATCCTACATCTCCGAATGCCTCACACCTTACACTCCAAATCATAAACTTAGATCTTTAAATGAGGGTCTGCTTAGAATTCCAAGAGCTAAACTAAAAGAAACGGTGCGGCGGCCTTCTGCTGTTATGCACATCCAATCTGGAATTGCCTGCCAATAGGAATTCATCAGGCTGATACGGTGGAGCACTTTAAAAAACGGCTAAAAACTCATTACTTTAACATGGCTTTTCTCAGAGCTTCAGTTTAGTGTAACCATGATATTCTGTATATGCATTGGATTATCATTTTTTCATGGCACCGCAATCCATACTAACCCCTACTTTCTCTGCTGTTCTTTTTCCAGTTTTCTACAGTGCCGATCTGCGTCTCCACCACCTGATCAGGACACAGTGCAGTCCCTCCATTGATGGAGGGAAGGCCAGAGGTCCACATGACCGTCATCGTCTAATTCTTCCACGTGATGCATGAAAACCATGAAGACTGATTGAGATCATTTATGTTAGGGGGGCTGGGTGGTCTTGTGGCCTTGCAACCCCATGCAGATTTTTTTTTTTTTTTTAACCCAGCCCCGGGAGTTTTTTTTTTTTTTTCCTGTTCTCCTGACCATCTAACCGTTTTTTATTCTTTGTTACTTAGTATTGCCTTTTCTTATATTTTTCTTTCATCATCTAGTAAAACATTTTGAGCTCCATTTGTATAAAAACGTGCTATAGAAATAAATGATGTTGTTTTTGTAAATATAAATGGCCTCAACTCAGTCACATGATTGTATGCATCCCAGTAAGAGCTCCTCATCCTACCATTTCTCTAGTGTAATACAGGGCACTTAAATCCTTTTTATTACATTTGAAGTGGAATCAACGAATATCCTATCAGAAGAACAACATTAAGTTCAATCTTTAGGGATGACACCAAGAATAGCTATTGTTTAAAGTAAAGGTCGCATCACAGACAGTCTTCAGATCATTCACCAAAACTGTCAGGGTCAAACCCTGAATATATACGTTGCAACAAAAACCTTTTATCATTTTTTGAAAAAAAATGCAGACAGTGTCCATTTCCACCTTTTATCCACGCAATCCCCTAAAAATGGAGACTTTTGAAAATACTCTCCAGAGTCATGTACTTTTAAAAAATGGCAGCCCAGAATTATAGTGTGGAACGGCATGAGAAGTTAAGCAAAATGACCCCTTTTATTGGCTCACTAAAAAGATTACAATATGGAAGTTTTCGAGACAACTCAGGCCCCTTCTTCAGGAGAGATGGAATCTTGACGCAAGTGTGGAATGGCGAAATTCAGAACTCTGAAAATGCAGACAAGCAATCTCAGTATGATTGGTTCCTGATTCTTATGTGGCTTCTTCCCTGATTCGATTCTGCTCACTGCAACATCTCATTCCCTGATTGGTTAACCTTTCATCTACAGGCAGCCCCCAGATTACATACAAGATACGGACTGTAGGTTTGTACTTAAGTTGAATTTGTATGTAAGTCGGAACAGGTACATTATTTTATAAATGCTATTGTATGCTACTGTAACTAAGTGCTCTGCCAATGAATGGTGGAGTTTCACTTCTCTCTGACCTTTTTATTATTTCTACTTTATTTTCAATGGTGATGGTTTTTCTCTTCTTTACTATATCACCAGCACTTGCATCAGATTTGTGTTTCAGAGACATTCATGAAGGGTGAAGACAAAAGGTTAAGATGAGCTCTTCTGCACAGCACTGTACATGCTATCACAGCAGGAAGGCACCCGTCGTCAACACGTCTGATGTACTGACAACAGACAACTTCCTGCTATGTGTGTAACAGTACAAGCACGCTTGCTATTGAGAATGAATGGGGGTGGCGAGGGGCGGTTCATCACCAGCCCACCTCACATTCACCTCCACTACAGTATGCTGCCTGCAGCGTCCAACCACTGAGAACGAGCACAGTGTGGCCAAAGGCGAGCAGTGAATTGCCCAACCCCAATTCAACAGGCAGCCACCCGAGGCACACTACAATGCTACCCCCGCCACCCCGTTCACCCTCAATGGCCTCCGTTCAGCCACAAGCGGGTCACCGCTTGCAGCATTACCAGCCGTGTGTGCTGGGTGGGCAGTGAAACGCCCCCCTCCACTCCATCCAGCCTGCGTTTGGTCAGGAGCAGTAGCTGTTGCGGCATAGTGGGCGGGGAGCGAACCATCGTCCTGCACATGAGCGACAGCTATGGCCCTGGTGACTATGGACCACGGGTCACCGCTTGTCACCGGGAGCCGCCCAAGGAACACTACACTGCGCGAGCAGCGAAATTGCCCCCCTCCAGCCACCGCTTGCAGCATCCCCAAGCCGAAGATGACGGAGTGACAATTACTGAGGCGCATGCGTCGCAGCTGTGCCCTTGTTCGTAAGTCGTAGGTTGGATGTCCGAAACCTGGGGACTACCTGTATTTCAACACAGAAGACACAGAGGAGTTGCTTTCCATGATACGTATTGCATTACTTACCTGCACTGCATCTAAACTGAGTTTTGTTGAGCTTGAAAGATGCCTACATGCACAAAATGAAAATTAGATAGATAGGTAGATTTTATTAGTCCCAAGAGGAAATTCACATACTACAGCAGCAGCATAGATAAAAAAATATTATATATACAGTACTGTGCAAAAGTTTTAGGCAGGTGTGAAAAAAGGCTGTAAACAAAGAATGCTTTCAAAAATGGAAGTGATAATCATTTATTTTCATCAATCAACAAAATGCAGTGAATGAACAAAAGAGAAATCTAAATCAAATCAATATTTGGTGTGACCGCCCTTTGCCTTCAAAACAGCATCAGTTCTTCTAGGTACTCTTGCACACAGTTTTTGAAGGAGCTCGGCTGGTAGGTTGTTCCAAACATCTTGGAGAACTAATCACAGATCTTCTGTGGATGTAGGCTTCCTCACATCCTTCTGTCTCTTCATGTAATCCCAAACACACTCGATGATGTTGAGATCAGGGCTCTGTGGGGGCCATACCATCACTTCCAGGACTTCTTGTTCTTCTTTACACTGAAGATAGTTCTTAATGACTTTGGCTGTATGTTTGGGGTCGTTGTCCTGCTGCAGAATAAATTTGGGGCCAATCATACGCCTCCCTGATGGTATTGCATGATGGATAAGTATCTGCCTGTATTTCTCAGCATTGAGAACACCATTAATCCTGACCAAATCTCCAACTCCATTTGCAGAAATGCAGCCCCAAACGTTCAAGGAACCACCACCATGCTTCACTGTTGCCTGCAGACAATAATAAGTACCGCTCTCCAGCCCTTCAACGAACAAACTGCCTTCTGCTACAGCCAAATATTTCAAATTTTGACTCATCAGTCCAGAGCACCTGCTGCCATTTTTCTGCACCCCAGTTCCTATGTTTTCGTGCATACTTGAGTCGCTTGGCCTTGTTTCCACGTCGGAGGTATGGCTTTTTGGCTGCAACTCTTCCATGAAGACCACTTCTGGCCAGACTTCTCCGGACAGTAGATGGGTGTACCTGGGTCCCACTGGTTTCTGCCAGTTCTGAGCTAATGGCACTGCTGGACATCTTCCGATTTCGAAGGGTAATAAGCTTGATGTGTCTTTCATCTGCTGCACTAAGTTTCCTTGGCCGACCACTGCGTCTACGATCCTCAACGTTGCCCATTTCTTGGTGCTTCTTCAAAAGAGCTTGAACAGCACATCTTGAAACCCCAGTCTGCTTTGAAATCTTTGTCTGGGAGAGACCTTGCTGATGCAGTATAACTACCTTGTGTCTTGTTGCTGTGCTCAGTCTTGCCATGACATGAAACTCTCTTCATGAAACAGCATTTTTTCACACCTTCCTAAAACTTTTGCACAGTACTGTATATATTAATTAAAGAGTGATATAAATGCAGGTATAACAGACAGTAACTTTGAATAATGCTAACGTTTACCCCCCCCGGGTGGAACTGAAGAGTCTCATAGTGTGGGGTCTCCTCAGTCTGTCAGTGGAGCAGGACGGTGACAGCAGTCTGTCGCTGAAGCTGCTCCTCTGTCTGGAGATGATCCTGTTCAGTGGATGCAGTGGATTCTCCATGATTGACAGGAGCCTGCTCAGCGCCCGTCGCTCTGCCACAGATGTCAAACTGTCCAGCTCCGTGCCTACAATAGAGCCTGCCTTCCTCACCAGTTTGTCCAGCCATGAGGCGTCCTTCTTCTTTATGCCGACTCCCCAGCACACCACCGCGTAGAAGAGGGCGCTCGCCATAACCGTCTAGTAGAACATCTGCAGCATCTTACTGCAGATGTTGAAGGACGCCAGCCTTCTAAGGAAGTATAGTTGGCTCTGTCCTCTCTTGCACAGAGCATCAGATTTACTGGCCAGTACAGTTTTGTGCTAAATCCCAGCGTTATTATCCTTTCAAGGATTTTCTCACTCCCGCCCAGTGTAGGCGAACGTCTACATCAGCTGTTTTTTAGGTCTTTTTGGTGTAGGCGGAAATACTTTTGTAAATGATGTAAAAACGCTAGTGTGGAGGACATTGCTTTCACTTCAGAATGCTGTTTTTTTTAGTAGTGTGGATGGCTATGTATAGCCTGTTCTACCTACTATGAAATTTTGCAGGAATTAACCAAAGAAAAAAAAAAAAAACAAGACAAAATCACAGACAAAAGAGGGAAGCAAAGAGTCAACACCAGGAGACATAAAATACCAATTAGTGACCCCGGTTGGCAACCCTCAGGCAGACACGCAATCCAGTCCCACTCTCCGGAAATCACCATCTATCTGCCGCAGCCAGGTGTTATGTGGGGTGTCCCGGTGGCCTGGTCCAACCACTTGGGTTCTCAACAATGAGGGTCCTGTGAGCCAGATCACCTTGTGGGAATCGCACCACACGTCTATAATGACATAACTGTCGCTCCCTTACAATGCAGGTAATGTGCCTCATTTGGGACTCTGTGAGCAACACAAAGTCAAACAAGCGGCACCCAAAGATTCTCCGAAGAGACACGGTACTGAAGGAGTCCAGTCTTTGTCTCAGGTCACTGGATAGCGTCCATGTCTCACAAACAAGAAGCAGCAGGACTCTAAAGGCTTGGACCTTCTTCCTTTTGCAGAGATATCGGGAGTGCCACACACCCCTTTCCGGCTCTCCCAATCCATCTACTGACTTCATAGGAAGAGTCACCAGAGACATGAATGTCACTGCCGAGGTAAGTAAACCTCTCAATGACGAGGTCGACACACTCTCCGCAGATAGACACACTGCTGATGGCCGTGCTCAAGAGGTCATTAAAGGCCTGGCTCTTTGGTTTTTCTCAGGACACTCAGACTCCTCGCTCAGTCTCTCGAGACCCCCGATCAGAGCCCCCATTGACTCCGCAAAGATCACAGCATCGCCTGCAAAGTCCTTACCCAGCACCAACATCAAACACAGAACCAAAAAATTCAAGCAAGAAAAACAAAAGAAAGTCTAAACCCTCAAAACGTTATAGACCCACTGTGAAAAATGACTTCTCTTTATCTACAACTTTGGAGAACCAGGAAGCGTCCTTTATACCGTTCTTAATATACTTATGACATTACAAGTGGTGCCTTCTAATTGTTAGTAGCAGTAAACAAAAAGTCATCCAAAACAGCAATAACTGTGAGAAAACAAAACAGTGTCTCACCAAGATATTAAAAAATAATAAATCACCCCAAATATATTGGGCGGAGTGGTGGCTCTGAGGCTAAGGATCTGTGCTGGTATCCGGAAGGTTGCTGGTTCAAATCCCTGTCACTGCCAAACGAGATCCTACTCTGCTGGGCCCTTGAGCAAGACCCTTAACCTTCAATTGCTCCAGGGGTGCTGTACAATGGCTGACTCTGCGCTCTGACTCCAAGGGGTATGCGAAAACTAACACACTCTTAATACAAGAAATCGTATAAGGCGAAATAAAGAACAAAAAAAACCAAAAAATCACAAGAATGCACTAAATAATTGAAAATAATTTGACGTAGCAAAAAAGAATGGAGAATTTACATGATGTTGTCAAACCGACAGAGCCAAACGTGGAATGTCTGCTTAATGCGAGCAGCCACCTTATACACCAGGATGACACATGGCACGTGTACCACATGCTTAACTTCCTTAGGATTACATTTTTTTCTCAAAAGTACGTGTAAAAAGCATTGCATTTTTTTTGGCTTGAAAAATGGCATTAAATCTCACCTTTCTACTGTAAAACGTGTAAGTACAGAGTCAGAAGATGTAAAAAGTATGCTAATGATGATACAAATAATATGAACAGCACACTACATAGGTGCAAGTGACACAAGTGTCACATTTGGATTCCCAGAATCCTTTTCGGTTTTAATTTCACTACCTGAAAACTGATTCACTTTGTCATCACTGCTGCTGATGAGAGGTGTTTCTTATGAGATGCCATTATAAGGCTAGGAGAAGACGCGTCTACACCGTTGCCCGGCTAATACTCGGGCCCGACACATACACAACACACGCCTATACCGTTGCCTGAGTAACGCTGGGCACTAATGCTGTTGCCACTCTTACAGCCCGAGTAAACCTCGGGTTAGACGCATCTATAGCAGTGACCGAGTGACACTTGGGACTGACGCTTTTAGCACTGATTTTACAGCCCGAGTGATTCTCTGGTCTAACGCTAAGGAGGGTAATAACCATGCAGCATCCTAGCAACCAGATACACACACAGAAGGCGGCACCCATGAAATAAACAAACAGAAAATGGCAATGTGATAATGTCACAGAAACCACACTAAAATATTTAAAAATAATGGTACTTTTCTATTATCGGGACACAAATCGGATTATCGTTTTTAAGATTAGGCACCCAAAGGGGACATTAACATTAGGGACCTATAGGTAACTATACTCCACCCCCACTAACTTTAAGGTTAGTATTTGTGGTTAGGATAGGCCAGTCTAATAATTTAAAATCCAAAAATTAAAGTAACTGGGGTGGCGGCCCCACAGATTTTGCGTCATGATAATAGAAAAGTACCAAAATAATTAATATTACTTTTAAAAAAAAACTAAGCAAAGCATTAATATTTTAATTAAGTTCTAACATCGTTTAGACTTAGGGACCCTAACCTTGACGGGCTGGATTAACTAGCATTACATATGAGACAAAATCATATTGGATCAAATTTCTCAATACAGAATGGGGCACTGAAGCGTATATTGTATTACATTACAAATTCATTGAAGGCAAAAAAAAAATTGAACACAGAAGTATGGTACATTATGACAAACTGTGAACTATGGCAGAACTGTTACTCACCATTACTCGCTGACCCTTCGCATCAAGAGGAGCAAATGGAGGTGGTTCAGGCATCTGATACAGATGCCTCCCATGTGGTCTTATGGGCACAACCAACTGGGAGAAGACCCTGGGCTCGTTGGGAGGATTAAATCTCCCAGATGGCCAGGGAATGCCATTGGGATCGCACACTATGAGTTGGCAAGCGTGGCTGGGGAAAAGAGATATACAGTATGGGCCTCACCGCTAAGACTGGTGACCCCATGATCTGGCTTTGGCTAAGTGCCTGAAAATGAACAAATGTTATTCACCACACTGTAATGACGTGAGGTAAAAACTGTCTGCAAATAATAACGGGACAAACTACAAATTTTTAATGTACAACAGGATGTTAACAGATAAAGTAAACCTGAACTCAGCCTGTTAGTATATGCAATGGGAGTCCTTTTAAAATCAGGAACCCACTGGTATTTCACAAACCTGTTATCACCTATTCCTGATGATTTATGAAACCTGCTATGGATCTAAATAAAAGAAGGATCTTTCTGGAACCATCATATGGATGGTGCTTTTGACAACCAAAAATTTGTCTTCCTAGAACATCACTCTGAAGAACCATGTTGGCACCTTTAATTTTTAAGAGTGTGCCAGAACAGTCTTGGTTCACCAGGAATCAACAACAGTTTATAGCCCAGAATCACACAAGGAGTGCTGCAATGGGCTTTAACAGGCCCTGTTTTGTAACAGGCATTGACTCCTTTACAATGGATAGATGGGCACTTGCATCCATTATGTGATAACTTGTTTTATTTTAAACCACTCTATTCATAGGAGTTTGTTCCTGGACTGGTCATTTACACTTTTACACACACACACAAACACACCAGAAGTACAAAATCTGGAATCCAGCCGACATGATTGAGGTCACAAGATAAGACAGAGATATTTAGACAGGTTTCTAATATAAGTAACTTTAGTCATGGTTAATAATTTCTGGGTCTGGTTACATTTTGGTACAGCCACTTTTTTTTTTTAATGTTTCGATCAGTCAACCTTGAAGTCTGAACACATTTAGCTCTGGGGTTTGATCAAATGGCTCATTCAGAGGTTTAATTGCATATCTTTGACAGTCTCTGTTTGATTATGACAGTGTTGCATTGTGTTTATGGCTTCGGCGACTGGCACGGCGTGACCCTGAGCATGTCACTTCACCTGCCTGTACACCAATTGGAAAAACAAAGAAATGTATCTCAAATGTTCTAAGTCGCTTTGGATAAGGGCATCGACCAAATAAGTACTTTTGTTGACCTCTTTTTTTTTTAAGTGTTCTAAGCAAATAAGAATAATTGTAATGCTCAGATCATTTACATTTATCGCACATTTAATGAGCGGTCAACCCTGCCATTACGCGAATTATAGTCTCATCAGGCAGAGCAACTATGTTTAAAACGACTTGTTGCAAACGGGAGAGCGAGAGAGAAGCGGGCAAGCAGAAACATGAATGGCAGCGGCGTGTTACCTCTGACGCCACCCGTGGCCTTTCGTCTGGTTTATCCTCATATCGCCGAGGGCTCTCCCTCTGCCGCGAACTCCAGTAGTTCCACACGGCGTAGACGACGCCTCCCGTAACGGCAATGCCGAGTCCTGCCAATCCGATTTCCTTAAACCCGGGCATGGCTGAGTACTTTAGTCAACTGTATCGACTCAGAACTCCGCGGGATGAAGCATTACGGCTTCCTGCCTAAAAAAAAGCAGCGCACAAATCTCTGCACCTCAAACTTCCTCCGAGGACCGAGTTTAGTCCTTTTCATCCACTTCGGATCAGATCTTCTCTCTGCGTGAGCGACAGCTGCAAAGTTACCCGCCCCTCAAGCCGCTCGGTGTAACCCGCCCAGAACAGTCAGGGAGAGAGAGAGAGAGAAAAAAGAGCGCGCAGCCCAGGCGCCGCTTACTGGAGGAAAGCGGGAAAAATAGTGCAGTGAACGAAAAAGGGGGTGTAATCACAAATAGATATCAGCGTCCCAAAGAAGGGCCTCCACCAATTAGCTCCAAGTAGGTGGAGTTAATTAAGTGGGGCTGACTCTAATGGGCGGCTCAAGTAGGTGGGGTTGACTCTAATGGGCGGGTCAAGTAGGTGGGGTTGACGCCACCGGGTGCCAATTGAGTTTAACTGCAGGCCTCCAGAGCTCCGCCCGGTTACACTATGGTTAAGATTAGGGTTTTACGAGGCGTATCTAACTGAAATGATGCAAGAGAACAGGGGATCTTAAACTTTTTAATCGGAGGACACAAATTAGAATATTAATACCCTGCTGGGGCCCAAGAATAAGATTATTATCATAATAACAATAGGATCATAAAGAGGCAAATAACAATAAACACATAATAAAAAAGCAACTGTTTATTCTTTTCAAGCACATTTTCTCATATGAATATTATGAGAAATATTTGGGAGAAAAGTGGGAGAGTAGCATATTATTTAAAAATACTCTGTGTATCTCTATTCCAAATCTGTTTTACTCAGAGTAGGGTGAATGGGAAGCTATCCCCTGTCCCAGAAACCATAGGGTACAAGGCAGGAACAATCACTGGACAAGATGCCATCCCATCGCAGAGTAAACAGACACACACACACACACACACACACTAGGGCCAATTCAGCACCTGATAACAACCTCAACTGCAGCTCTTCCAACCAAGTACTACTTCAGACTAAGAGACAGGACTGGATCACCTGCAGGAAACTCACACAGACACGAGAAGAACATACAGATTACATGGAAGGAGCACCTGGGGCTTGAATATTAAACAACTCTTGTCATTCAAAACAGGAACAGATTTCTGGTGTGTATCTCTGTTAGTGGAAATGTTGAGTAAAACTGAGGGAAAGAATTTCTTGGGGTGTGGTGGAAGTATAAGATTTTTGAAATCACAGTATGAAAGGTCACTTCACTTTGTCATTTCACTCATGGCAGCAGAAGAAATGAAGTACTTAAAAATCAATTAATCATTGCAGCTTATTTACCTCATCTTAAACATTAAAAAATATTTTTTATATGAGCACCACCATTAATAATACATTTTTATAAATAATTTTGCAATTACAGTGCCCTCCATAATGTTTGAGGCAAATACACATTTTTTCCTTGACTCTCTCCCCCCCCTCCCCTCACATTATAAAGTGATAAATCAAACAACTCAGACTTTCATTTAGGAGGATTTGTACACATTACAGTCCTACCATGTAGAAATGACACTTTTAATTACAGGGTCCCAACATTTCAGGGCACCACAATGTTCGGGACAGTTGGCATCACAGGTGTTTATGATTCCTCAGGTAGGTTTCATAAGATACCTCGGCCTGCTTCTATCCTTTGGAGTCTGCAGTCACCATTGTTTTAACCTGAGGACAAGAACTGTGCCAATGAAAGTCAAAGAAGCCATTATGAGGCTAAAAAACAAGAATAAAACCTTAGGATGACCAAAATCAACTGTCTGGAATATGAAGAAGAAAAAACACACTGGTGAGCTCAGAATTTGCAAAGGGACAAGTAGGCTAAGGAAAACCTCCACTGCTGATGACAGCAAGAAAAAGCCCCAACGTCTGTGCGACAGGTCAAAAACGGTCTTCAATGGGCTGATTGGTGTGTGTCAGAGACGACTATCAGCAGAAGACTTCATGAACAGAAACACAAAGGACACACTGCAAGTCGTAGACCACTAGACACAAAAACAGGATGGCCAGATTACAGGTTGTGACAAATGACTTCAAACAGCCCACAGAATTCTGGGAAAAGGTCTTGTGGACAGATGAGGCAAAGATGAACCTCATCAGAGTGATGACGAGAGAAAAGTGTGGAGACCAAAAGGAACTGCCCAAGATCCAAAGCAGACCACCTTGTCTGTTAAACATGGCAGTACTGGGGATGTTATGGCTTGAGCATGTATGGCTGTCACCAGTCCTGGCACACTTCTCTTTATTGATGATGGAACTGATGACAGCTGTGGCACAGTGAATTCTAAGGTGTGTAGAAACATCCGATCTGCTCAGGTTCCAGTAAAGGCCTCTAAACACATTGGGTGGCACTTCATCCTGCAATAAGATAATGAACTAAACATACTGTTACAGCAATACAGGAGATGATTATCAAAGCAAAAAGAAGGAAAATTCTGGAATGGCCAAGCCAGTCACCCGATTTAAATACAATTGAGCAGGTCTTCCATATGCTGAAGAGAAAACTTAAGGGGATAAGCCCCCTAACACAAGCAGGAGCTGAAAATGGCTGCATTAGAGAAACAGGAGAAGACCCTCAGCAACCGGTGATGTCTCTGAATCACAGACTTCAAGCAGTCATTGCATGTTGGATATGCAACAAAGTTCCAAATATGACAATGGCTTCAGTAGGCCTGCCATTGCTGTGTGCCAAATATGGTGTCCTGAAATGGAGGGGCCGTTTAGAAAAAGTGCTGTGTGACCAAATGCATGCAAATTCCTTAAATGAATGCCTCCTGGTGTGCAGTGACATGCACTGCCTCCAAGCAATAATCTCTCCTATGAAATCGTCATCACTTTGAAACAGTAAGATGGAGATCATCAAGTCCCGAGTGTGTCAATGGAATAAGGGGGGGCAGTGGGGATTGAGAGAAAGCCAGACATTTACTTCTGGTACTGAAAATACCAAATTGTTTATACCATACCACTTTAACTTTTTGGTACTTTTCCCCAGTACCGGTGTACCATGCAACGTTAATGGCCACAATCTGAAAACTTCATATTTCATGACAAAAAAAAAGTGTTTCTTATTCCATGCGATATCTGACCACATCACTGCTGAACTTATAGAACAGTTGATTATTCCACACTCCGGAAGGGAGACAGTTTTTCACTTTGGGTGCTCACATGTGCACACCTCACTCTGCACCACAACACTATTCTTTGCACTCACTTTAATTGCTGTCAGGTGTATACTAACAACTATTTAAGATGAGACTCATTGTGATTGGTTGATTCTGAACACAGCCACATCCTACACTGTACAGGAATTCATTAGACACTATCCTACCGCAAGAAATTTGTTTTCAGGACTTGTGTAGTGAACATGATAATGAGTTCAGTGTTCTTCAGTGGCCTTCCCAGTCACCTGATCTGAATCCAGTAAAAACACCTTTGGAATGTGGTAGAACAGGAGATTCACACCATGAACCTGCAGCTGACCCACCTGTAGAAACTGTGTGATGCAATCAAGTCAACAGGGACCAGAATGTTTCCAATATCTTATGGAATCCATGCAAAAAGAACTAAGGCTGCTTTGAGGGCCCTACTCATAGTGTTGCTAATAATTTGCTTAGTTAGTGTCTTCATCTTCTGGCGACCACTGTTAGGGATTGCCACAGTAGATGATCTTGTTCCTTCTCTTCCTGTGCTCTACATCTTGCTCTGTCCCACCCATCACCTGCATGTCCTCTCTCACCACATCCATAAACCTTTGTTAAGGCCTTCCTCTTTTCCTCTTCCCTGTCAGCTCTATCCTTAGCACCCTTCTTCCAAAATACTCAGCATCTCTCCTCTGCACATGTCCAAACCAACGCGATCTCGCCCCTCTGACTTAGTCTCTCAACCGTCCAACCTGAGCTGACCCTCTAATGTCCTCATTTCTAATCCTATCCATCCTCATCACACCCAATGCAAATCTTAGCATCTTTAACTCTGCCACCTCCAGCTCTGTCTCCTGCTTTCTGGTCAGTGCCACCGTCTCCAACTCATAACAAAGCTGGTTTCACTACCGTCCCGTAGACCATCCCTTTCACTCTTGCTCTTGCTTATTAGTTAGTATATATTTATGTTATAACTTAATTGCAATTTGCTCCAAAGTGTTAACTATTTTATGCCAAATGAGCAGACAACATAAAACAGGAAAAGTTTGTATGTGCCTTGTGAGGAATAAATTATTACCCAGGACTTTCATGCCACAAGGTTCTCTTTATTACAAGTTCATCAAGGCAAAATGTCTCATTAGGAAAGAAAAAATGTCAAAAACTCTGCTTTCTTAAATGAGAAATTAACTGGCTTTTTTAAATAACTGGTGATCTGAAACAAATGACGGTCCAGTTAAATTATTCCTTAACAGAAAAAAAAAACTTTAAAACATATTTAAAAAAAGTAATAAACTTTGAAAAGTGATATTTTTTTCTCCAAAGCTCATTTGATCACTGTCTTTAACTCAAATTATCACCATCCACTCTTTCCACCTTTCTTTTTCTTCTGCTGAGGTTTTTTCCTGGTGCCTCCAGATGCAGCAGGTTTTTGCTGCCGGGGTGGGACAATGTTGCTCGAAGGTGCCGACACTGTACTTCCTGGTCTCGGGGATGTGGGTGGGCTACTTGCTGTTTTACTTGCATCCCTATAAAACAATTTGGAAATTAATGATTACAGCTGCAATAATATCAGCATTTTCAAAACATCCCAAAAAGCAGGCAAAATATGCATCTGATACAATATTTACAGATATTCATAAAATAAGCAGCTTTGAATGTTCATAATTACACTTTAGCCTGCAGTGAAACATGTCAAAGTGAACAGCAAAGAACTAGATTTATATATGAGCTTTGTATTTAAAGATACAATTGTCTTTAAAACTTACTTATCGGCCCATTCACACTTGAGCATTTTGAATTTCCTGCGTTTTTAAAACTTTTAATGGCCTTTTTCAAGTGTTTTTCAAACATTTTTAGGCTTGGTCCTGGCGCTTTTTGAGCATTTTCAAAGAAGAGTTTTTGCAGGCGAAATAAGACTGACATCATTTGCATTTTGTAGGATGTGAGTTGTCGTGTTGTGAAGTGAGTGTTGTGTTTCCAGAAAAGTCTTCTATGATGTTAGTGCTTTTAACCTTGGAGATCACTGTCTTGAAGAGCAGGCATCATGAGAGAACACATTGGGTTCCACCCTGTTCTGCAACAAAGGGAGTCGAGAGGACAACTCTGGTCTCTCTATGAAGCAATTCCAGGAGTACACATGGGTGTCAATAAGAACATAAATAGTGATATGTCGGGGCAAAATCATTGCGTGAGATAGACAGAGGGAGAGAGATAGACAGAGAGATGATAGAAAGAGAGATAAAAATGATTGTTAGTGCAACACAATGCAAGCAAACGGCTAGTGAAGAAGCGGCTACTGTGACCAACAGTATAATCAACTCAAAAGAATTCAACATACGTTGTTTTCCTATACTCCTGCACATTCTGTATGGTAAATTTAATCTGCCCCAGTTTAGGGTCACTGGGAGCCAGTGTACTGGGTGTAAGGCAAGAAGCACAAGTGGATGGTGAACCAAACATTTTCAGGGCTCAGTCAAATAGCCAAGCAGAAAAGAGTGGGCTGTGTGCAATCCAGTAACAGAAACGTATTAATAAAGCATCTGTTTAGTTTTAATTCAGTTATTTACTAAAGATATTTTGAAACAGAGTGAACGAACGGGTGGCAGAGAGGCCATTGTTGACACTGGGTCTCGGATTGGGGATGTAAGTTATTTACTTCACTAAGGACTAAGTGTATTTTCTTACTTGAGAAGTATCGCTGACACATTAAGTATTTAGTGTAAAAACGGGTAATACTCGATAAAACCAATCAATCCAGTAAATGCCAATCCCATACAGTACTTTGCTACCACTCTGACTATTTAAGACATCTATACAGAGAAGAGCCAAGCAAAATGACACCTTTTATTGGCTAACTAAAAAGATTACAATATGCAAGCTTTCGAGGCAACTCAGGCCCCTTCTTCAGGCAGTGTTTGTGTTGCAATTACTTAGTATGTTTTCCTAATTTTTCACTTAAGCTGGCACTTAAGTCTTCAATCTGCCTCAAGAATGATTTAAGATATGAAGAGGTAGGGGAAGTGATGGCAAAGATGGTAGGGATGAGAACAGCCGCCCCGTTGCCGAGAGTTAATTTTACAATAAAATAAAATAAAAATAAAAAGAGGAATAACCTTGGAGGTCAATCACCCCAAAAGCGGATAGTAGACGTTATGTAGTATATGTGTACCAAATTTCAGGTCAAATGGTTTGTGAGCTACAGGTGATTTAAAATCCTGGACAAACAAATGGACAGCCACGGTAGTGTATTATATATAAAAATACTCACAACAGCTCTGCTGAAGCTCCAGATGTTGCCCCTTGAGTTCCTTTTCCAATTTGCTCCTTCTTTTTACCTTTCTTTTTCCCACGGTAATATGAACGTTCCCGCATTGGCAACCAACGCTCTGGATCTGGTGCTACTTTGGGATCGCAATTCTTTGGCAGTTTACCTAAATTCAGAGAAAAGAAAAACATTATTTTCTGGAGAATACTTAAATTAAAAAAAACACACTTCTTTCTTGCTGCTGGTAAGAGGGTTATTCCCAGGTGGAACAGCTACATTTTTCTTACTATTTCAAAACACTGTAAAGCAGCCTTTCTCAGCAACTGAATTGCAACTGAAATGGTTTTGGTTATAATGGTGGTGGATTGCACTCGATCTCCCAAGTGCTCCCATGATCGTGGTTTACTCAGCAAGGGGGACCCTCCTCTAGGATAATGGCAAGTAACTTTTCAAGCAACCCTCCTCTAGCTGGGTTGCGAATACACTTAAATAGAAAAAAAGTGGGGTCACTGACTGACGTAAAAGTTTGAGAGATACTGTTCTAAAGTAGTTTACTTAAACTATTGGTCATAAGACATCTCTAATTGGATCAAACAGAGATGTAAATTACAATTGAAGCGAATGAAAAAGGGTAATAAATGGTTTGAGGAAAGTGCCACAAAGGGTCACTGCTTGCACGGCTGAACAAGTCGATCAACGGCCACTGTACGCCGGTGGTTATGGGTCACAAAGGCAGGTAAGAGGCAAAATTGGCTCGCAATAAAAAAAAGTTTAAGAACCACTGCTCTAAAATATGAGGAGACTGGAGCATCTACAACAAAGACAACACTATTCAGACTACTTAATCACTCATGTATACTAGTGACTAATTTATCAGGCAATCATTTATTACATCACTGAAAAGTACCTGTCCCTAAAATGTGAAAATTGGTTCTTCCTGAACTCAAATGAATGTATGAAAGGAACTTTAACTTGCACTAATGGCTAAGCAACTGAAGTTTAAAACCATTCGATGTCCCACCACTGACTCACTGTGTGACTCCAAGCAAGCTATTTAACCCCTCAGCATTGATGAATTGACAAAAAGGGGGTGAGCATCTGTGGAAAAAGTAAAACTGTACCCCTGAAAGGCCACTGTGAGCAGAAAACCCAACAGGAAGTGTAATCTAGTCTCAACAAAACAGTATCAAGAATCTTTGATAAAATACATTACTTCCAGTATACCTTTGTTGTCACAATGATACCTCAGAAAAGCAGAAGGCATTTTTTTGTGAAATGTCACCTTTGACGCTTCAAACAGAATATACATGTTTTTAGGGTTATGTTTTCATATTTGAATTCTTGCCCCTCCTCCATTTTAAGATGCAAAAACAGGCTAAGTATTGTTTTACATGTAAAAAAAATGCTTCACAACTTTGTGTCAAAGTTAATATATACCAAAATTTAGAACTTATAACTTTGACTTGAAAAATACCAAAAGTGCTTATGGTATATACTTATGACTTAAGAAAAAAGGAACTTAAATCAAGCATGCAGAATGGCTGAGGACACTAATGTTTGTTATTTACATTTCCTTAATAAAAGACAGAAATATTCTGAGTGAACTTCACTCTCTGCAATGCTATGATATGATGTCCACAACAGAGATTGTCCTGTACCAGGATGTTATGTATGCAGCCAATCAAGATGGATTCCACTGTGTACCTACAGAAGTGGGAGAGCACAGATCAAGACATCCATGCTTTACTCAGATATTTCAAACAATACGGGCAAGGGTAAGCCTTTTGACAATAGCCGATCCAATAAAATCTTTGATTTTGTAAGTTAACTAATTAAATCATTCAATTATTTCAGACAAGAATTCTTATTAGTAATTTAAACATTATACTGGCACATACTGAGAAGTCAAGCAAAAGTAAACCTTTTATTGGTTAACTATAGTTAGTTAGTTAGTCAAAAAATGTGCCATTTTGTTTGACTTCTCATTACATCCATAATGGCTAACACGGTACAACACCCTACTACTACTACTGGCTTACATAAAAAATTCATAGAAGCAGCTTTAATTTATAGATGTTGTGAGTGAAACATTAGGTAACATTTATCAAAGATGATGCACTGCATAGATGAAGATCCATCTGTTTAAAGAGGAAAAAAGCTGAACATTAAATAAAAATATAAAACAAATAAGAAATAAGTATTAACCAAAATTAATTTCTCCTTGAATCTAAACTCATGAAAAAAATTAAAGGACATATCAAGTGGTTTAACACATTTGTCTTAAATTAAGCTAGAAAAAAGATTCAATGAGCAAAAAAATACATAAAGATTTGATAAAACGATATGTAAATTATGCCAAAAGCATCAAGCTCCAAATTATCCCTTACCCTTCTTTTTCTTCTTCTTTTTCTTTATGTCAATGTGCCTACAAGAGATTTGCACACACACATATAAACATTAAACAATTCGTGGCAAGACAAGTCAATTTTAATTTGTTTTGAAAGAGAACACAGTTTATTTTAGAAATGTGTTCTTACCCTTGTTCCTTCTGTTGCATATTTTCGCCTGTCACTTTTGCTGGCTTTTTTCTGACATATGTGGCACCATGAGAATTTTCTAGTTCATCCACATCTACTTTGAAAGACATAGTGTCCGGTGAGGGTAGATGTTTGCTGAGACTGTAACACAATTTATTTAGGAAAGATATGATGGAAAAAGGAACATACTCTTTACAGGAATTAAATTGAGGCCACCAAACTAAGAAGTCTATAGATAGGCAAACCATAAATGGGACTTAAAACTTACATAATAATCCATCTATTCATTATCCAACCCACTATATCCTAACACAGGGTGACAGGGGTCTGCTGGAGCCAATCCCAGACAACACAGGGCACAAGGCAGCCCACCGCAGCTTACATAATGACTGGTAGAATAGACACTAATATATTTTAGATCTGGCTTATCTTTGAATGCAAAGGTTTGAGGATCTTAACATATAAGGCTTTAAAATCCAGTCAAGACAGACTTATTCCTTCACCATAATATGCCTTCAGTCATTACAATAGCGTGGATAAGTTATGGAGTTGTGGGGTCCATTTTTTAATTTTTGCTATATACCAAACAGTTGACATGTAACGTAAAAAGATAAATAAAAGGCAAAAGCAGAGAATTTCACATTTTTCTTGTGGGTTCACATGTGCTTCACCATTCCATTTTTGTGTTCTGCTCCGTATGTATTAGGGACATTGGCCATTACGAGGCAGATATTTCTTCGTCAATTGTCTTTCTATTATAAAAGAAGATCTTGAGACGACATGAGTATATTGCCAAGAGATTTTTTTCAAGTTGATAGAGGGGCTCCCGCCCTCTTCTCAACCATTTCCAGTTAACAGCCTACGCCCACAGTCCTCTAACCTCTCATTAGTGTGAATGCTTTTGTCAGACACAGTTCCTGCGCTCTCAGCTCTTATAAATTTTTACCTTTTCCTCACTTTAAGTTCCCAATAAAGGAAGACTTATTATGTCCAAATCTTATTGAAGAATTTCATCCCGAAGGGTTATCAACAGAAGAAATGAGTACATGGGCAATCCTAGCACTGAGAACTAAGGAAGTCAAACAAATTAACACGAAAATTGTCGATTGGGTACACGGCAAATAGGTGAAATGCGTATCAATAGACTATGCTGAAACAGGTGGTGGTGGTGATGGTGCGGAAGAAGAAAACATCAACTTACAATATCACGAAGAATACCTACAATCATTAACACCGTCTGGTCTTCCACCAGCCGAATTACTGTTGAAAGAAGGATGTTTTCTAATGTTATTGTGCAATTTATGTATGAGTGATGGGCTATACAATAGGACAAGATTAGTTGTATTCAAAATTGGTCGAACAATTCTGACATGTAAAATTTTAACAGGCGACAAGAAAGGTAATGTAGTACATCTTCAGGGGATAACAGACACCAAAGGAAATCTTAATATGCCATTCGTATTAAAACATTTACAGTTTCCCGTTAGAACAGCTTTTGTTGTGACAATTAACAAAACACAGGGACAAACATTTGAAAAAGCTGGCTTATTTAATAGAGAGAAAAAAAAACGATATTCACTCACGGGCAGTTAAATGTTGTGTTGTCACAAGGCAAGTCCAAACACAGAATTAAAATTCAATGTGATATTGATGAAAAGTTATTTCCAAATATTGTTTGTACTGAAGTTTTAAGTGTAAGTTTAAAAAGTATTTGCATGTTAATTTCAAAGCCAAACAGAACGAAAATGTATAACGCAACCAATACCTCTTAACGCAACATGAAACGTAATTTTCTTTAAATTTATTACATTTTGCTACTTTTGACTAATTACTCACTGTAATGTAAAATAGTTCTATTACTCATATGTAATAATTCCCATGAAAATCTGTTTAAATTGTACACCTGCTACCCCATATGCAAGCAGCATAGCTGCGAAGTGGCTAGCACATAGCGCCCGCCTGGGGATTGGCAAGTGAAGCGAGCTGGGAGCAGAGCCCCCTGGTCATATAAATAAATGACTATGAAAGAGCACTGTTAGTGTTAAACTTTGCTCTTCTCTTCATTGTCCATCTGCTTTTGTAAACAGAAGACTTTACCACCTTGAAAGCGAAGGGTAGGATTTGCTATGGACAACAAATGCATTATTATCACAATAATTCAGTCAAGATAAAATAATAATGAAGTTTTCTATGCTTTGCAATACATTAGAAATTATATATTGTAAATCAGACTTACGATATATAAGTGAAACACATAAAGTCCTAAAATAAAATGCTACTAATAACCTAGTTAAAGGTAAGGAGTGTTTGAAAGTTCTTATATGTTCTAAATAGGTATTTCTTTCAGTTCCTCTAAAAGTAATAATGTACTTTTGTACTTGTGTCTGGAAGTTTCTATTATTAGACAATCTTCTTGTTTGCCAGCACATGTTATGGTCTTGTTTTCGTTCTTGAAATCTATATCCTAGACTCTCTTTCATGCCCTGTGATCCATTGTGTTTGCCTGCTACTCAACTTCAATCATCAGGATTATTTCTTTGTTTGGCTATGTGGTTCAGAGTGCTCTCTTCTTATTGTTTCCTGTTCTCAGTCACTTGTGTAATTTGCTTGTGGGCAGCAGATGTCACTGCTCTTCTTCTTCCTGTCATTCTGGTGGTTACAGTAGATTCAACAGATTTAAAAACTAGTAGTTTTTGCAAGTTGTTTTTGATAAGGTAAAGTAAGGAACCTTTCAAGTTAGGGAACGGATCGCGTGTCACAACCAAAGGTTAGATTTAAATATATATGACTGCAATTTGTTAATCCTTTTTAATGTGACTGAATTTAAATTTAAAATAACATACCCCATACAGGAAAGTATGTGGAAACTCTTGACTCAATTAAGCTCATTAAAATCATTTTTATTCTCAAAATGGACGTCAAGTGCCTCAGCAAGGATAGTGAGTTATGAAACATCATCTAACTTTAGCGGCTGGCAATAATCCAGTGAGGTGATATATCCCAAAAATAACATGTGTCTTTAAAATTCAGGAGGGGTTTTGAGATTTTACATACATGAAATAAGTGTCATATAGTAATAAAACAATTATTGGGCAGGCATTTACCTGAAACAGCTAGCACATTGAAAGGCCAGATGAAGCATAACCTCAAAAATGGTTGTTATTATTCTAAAATGTTAAAGCAAGCTTCAGCAGAAATTCAGCAATAGCAAGTAAAGGATACGATTTTGCCTTTTCCTGATCTACCAGAGAGTATGCAGAAATCAGCTGTGCCAGGGTGTGTGTGTCCTTTGGATTCTGCCTAATAAAAAGAATACAGAAAATTAGACCAGTTCACAATAAACACTAAGACATCATGGAATTCTACCTTTGAGGACAAAACAGTAATTAAATAATAAATGCAATCCTTGAACAAAACAAAGTATTCAATCAAAGCTACTTATAACATTCAAACATTTCAAACCATGCAGGATATACAAATACTATGATATTAAAGTGAAACACAGTCATATGAAAAAGTTTGGGAACCCTTCTTAATTCTTTGGATTTTTGTTTATCATTGGCTGAGCTTTCAAAGTAGCAACTTCCTTTTAATATACGACATGCCTTATGGAAACAGTAGGATTTCAGCAGTGACATTAAGTTTATTGGATTAACAGAAAATATGCAATATGCATCATAACAAAATTAGACAGGTGCATAAATTTGGGCACCCCAACACAGATATTACATCAATACTTAGTTGAGCCTCCTTTTGCAAATATAACAGCCTCTAGACACCTCCTATAGTCTTTGATGAGTGTCTGGATTCTGGATAGAGGTATTTTTGACCCCATTCTTCCATACAAAATCTCTCCAGTTCAGTTCAATTTGATAGCTGCCAAGCATAGACAGCCTGCTTCAAATCACCCCATAGATTTTCAATGATGTTCAAGTCAGGGGACTGTGACAGCCATTCCACAACATTGTACTTCTCCCTCTGCATGAATGCCTTTGTAGATTTCGAACTGTGTTTTGGCTCATTGTCTTGTTGGAATATCCAACCCCTGCGTAACTTCAATTTTGTGACTGATGCTTGAACATTATCCTGAACAATTTGTTGATATTGGGTTGAATTCATCCGACCCTCGACTTTAACAAGGGCCCCAGTCCCTGAACTAGCCACACAGCCCCACAGCATGATGAAGCCTCCACCAAATTTGACAGTAGGTAGCAGCTGTTTTACTTGGAATGTGGTGGTGTTCTTCCGCCATGCAAAGTGCTTTTTGTTATGACCAAATAACTCCATTTTTGTCTCATCAGTCCAAAGCACTTTGTTCCAAAATTAATCTGGCTTGTCTAAATGATCATTTGCATACAACAAGTCACTTTGTTTGTGGCGTGAGTGCAGAAAGGGCTTCTTTCTCATCACCCTGCCATACAGATATTCTTTGTGCAAATTGCACTGAATTGTAGAACGATGCACAGATACACCATCTACAGCAAGATGTTCTGCAGGTCTTTGGAGGTGATCTGTGGGTTGTCTGTAACCATTCTCACAATCCTGCACATATGCCGGTCCTGTAATTTTCTTGGCCTGCCAGACCTGCTGGGTTTAACAGCAACTGTGCCTTTCCATTTCCTGATTCCATTCCTTACAGTTGAAACTGACAGTTTAAACCTCTGAGATAGCTTTTTGTAGCCTTCCCCTAAATCATGAGACTGAACAATCTTTGTTTTCAGTTTTTTTGGGAGTTGCTTTGAGGATCCCATGCTGTCTGTCACTCTTCAGAGGAGAGTCAAAGGGAAGGAAGCACAACTTGCAATTGACCACCTTAATTACCTTTTCTCATGATTGGACACTCCTGTCTATGAAGTTCAAGGCTTAACAAGCTAATCCAACCAATTTGGTGTTGCAAGTAATCAGGATTGAGCAGTGACAGGCATTCAAATCAGCAAAATTACAAGGGGACCCACATTTTTGCACAGCCAGTTTGTCACATTTGATTTAATTTCATAAAACTAAATACTTATGTACATGTGCTTTCTCAATTGTTTTATTTTTAATAAATTTGCAAAAACCTCAAGTAAAACTTTTTCACGTTGTCATTATGGGGTGTTGTGAGTAGAATTCTGAGGAAAAAAATGAATTTAATCCATTATGGAATAAGGCTGTAACACAAAATGTGGAAAAAGTGATGCGCTGTGAATACTTTCCGGATGCACTGTACCACTGTTATCTATATTGTTGAAAGTAAATTATTATGCAGGCTGAGAAGGTTCCCAAACTTTTTCATATGACTGCATATATATTTTTTTTAGACATATTCACATGGCATGGTGTTACATGGTGCTTAAATAAACATCAAGATCTAAAAATGTGCCTCCTACATGTATACTGACGACAATATATCAATAACTATTTACATACTTCCAAAGCTGCTCCAAGTCACTTATTGCTTCCTTTTTCCGTCCATACTTTAGTTTGTAATTTGCAGCTTCTCTTACAAGAAACAAATGAGCTTGTGAGTTGGGCTGTAGTGAAAGTTAAAGAAAACAAAAAATAATATGAAACCCAGGGCAGAAAAAAAGTTAATTCAGTAACTCGTCAATTAACCTCTAATTTTGCCAACAAGATCAGTGCAACAAAGTGGACATAAACCTCACTTTACAGATTAGGTTATCCCATCCCTAGCAACAATCTCCTTTATGTCATGGGAAATTCACAAGCACACCCGAAGACAGTCAAGAGAAATAATCATCCAAGAATGTCAGTAGGCTGTGCCTGGTACTACTTCTATCAGAGGCGGTTGGGTAAATTCTTATCATGTGCCCAAACCACCTCTTGATGGCTCCTGACCAAAACACTCAAACATGAAAATGTATTATTAAAGGGCAAAGAAAAGTGTGGCACACAGAAAGCAGCACTAGCGAATTCATTAATATTTTATTGTGATGCATGTAAAACCAAGAAATACCAACATACCTGGTTTTCTTGGAAATATTGAATTGCTTGACTGAACACATCAATCGCACTGTCAATATCTTCTTCGTGACTATACATGGTCACTAAAGCGGAAACCTTGGGAGGAAAAAAAAAAAACACTTAACACCTTCATTCTAGGAGTGAAAGAATAAAATTAAAAAAAAAAAAGAAACCATGGACTCAGACAATACAAAAAATGTTCCTGTAACAATAAACTAGACAAACATAGCTACATAAATATTTAACGCAGTCAGACTCACAACAAGATTTGGACAAATGTATAATACTAACCTTACAACACAATTTTTATTTAAATTAATTACATTTACTGTATGTACCATTCTGACATAGTAAAGGTAAAAAGAGCTATAAAACAGAGACTACCTAAAAATAATATTAAATACATTTCATTAAAAAGCTTTAAAAATGTGATACAACACATTGATGCAGACTAACTGCATTGAATCTACTGGCACAAAGCCTGGAACCAGCCGGGAATGATTTGGACACACTTACGTTAGGTAGAATGCCCAGTGGGGTCTGGGTGGTCTTTTGGAGTCCCTGCAGATTGTTTTTTTTTTTTTTTTTAAATCCATCTTATGTGGAGTTTTGTTTTCTTTTTCCTTGTCCTCCTGACCTTATCACCAGATTCATCTTTAGAGATTTGCAATATGATATTGTATATAAGGATGCTACACTTCTACTAATTATATATCAGTGCTAAATAACATCATATGGATTTTTTTTGTTACTTATTATTATTCATATCTAATCTCATGTTTTTTCTTTTCTTGTAACTTTCTTTTGACATCTTGTAAAGCACTTAGAGCTAAATCCTTTGTTTGAAAATCTGCTATAGAAATAAATGTTGTTCTTGTTGTGGGTGCCCCGAGCTAGAATGACACCAAAAAAAAAAAATCAATGACTGCAGTTCTTGTTTTGTGCCAAATCAGATCATTTCTTGACCCCAAGGTGAGGGAATAGAGACAATCTAATCATGGATTATTATTGGAATAAGCATTTACAATAAAATATGAATAAAGTGGGTCATATTTGGTAGATTTGTTCTTACTGGTACATCAGCACAATTTTTTTTCTATTAAAAATTTAGAGTTAAAAGACAAGCTTACCATCCCTGCTTTATGCTTGTAATCTTCAATTGATTTTAAAATGTCACAAGCTTTGGTAACATGACCTAAAACAATACAATAAAAAAGCATTCAATCCGATTGAAATAGAAACTGTTGTAATCATCCATGGAAGAGCAAGTAAACAGGAGTGGAGACCATAACCAAATATGTAAGGATGAATATTTAATACTGGTAGGTAATGTAACTTTGTAGTAAATGTTAAAAGAACATGGCTCAAGGATTGTAGGCTTAAAAAAAAAAAAAAATAATGGAAACAGTTGTGCTATATACCTATATGCTTAAACTACCCAGGATGGTATTCACTGTAACACTTTAATAAAGTAAAGATTCTAAAGGTTCTTGCATATTTTAATAAATTACCAAGAGATTTCCAATTTTCTGAAAAAAGAAAAAAGAAAAAAAACTGCATTGTTCTAAACATCAAGTGTACGATTTTCACATCTCAAAAATAGTTCTACTTAGCTACCGTATTTTTCATTCCATAAGACGCACTCCCATACCTTCCCCCCCCCCCAAATGAAGGGTGGAAATGTCTGTACGTCTTATGGAGCGAATATTGTGTCACAGACCGTGATTTGTACTACCCGACAAAAGTCAACATCCAGGAGTACAGGGCGACAATCAGCTGTTAACGGTGACAAAACTCACCATTGCATTACAGGCATTTCATCTCTGTTTGGAGGAATGTTAGACCCATTGACTCGGCATCTAATCATTGCATGTGCATGAGTTACGAAATACAAACAAAAGTAGAGACGGCATTGACATCTCACAAGGGAGCGAAGTGAGTGCAGAAAAAATACTCAGCAGACGATGTTTTGCGCATTATCGCTGAGTCAGACTCTGATTTTTCAGAATCTGATTTTGTTGAGAGTGATCAGGAGATCGAACAAGAGAGTGAGGAACTGGCATCAGCTGATGGACACCGTCCGATGCCGCCCCAGCTGAGCGCATTCGCGCAGCCGATGCACCTACAACAAGGTTCGTGTGGGAGGAATACCCAGACATTGATCCACGGGAGCAAAACTGGCTACCGGACTTCACAAGACAGCATGGCTTGCTGTTGGACTTGACAGATTACCAGCCGCTGGACTACTTCAGGCTGTTCTTTCCTGAAGCTGCCTTTCAGCTACTGTCAGACGAGACAAACAGATACGAAGAGCAATTTTTTGAATCGTGGGCTGCACTTGCACCGCATTATCATTTTTCAAACTGGAAACTCACAACAAAAGATGAGATGAAGGGCTTTGTGGCATTACAAATATAGATGGGACTAGACTGGCGATAACTTCAGGGAGCACTGGTCCAAACGTGCTTTGTCCCCTGGTGGCTTTGGACAGGTTATGCCTTGTTATGACAGGTATGTGCTCCTGCAAAGTGATTGTGAGGAACTGAGCTTCATAAATTCTGACACTAGCGATGAGGAGTTCTTGGGGTTTCCAGAAAACTAGAAGAGTGCTTGAACCTTAAAGTCTCTCCTCATTTGTTAATGACAGTGATGATGGTTCTTAATACCGCTGTTGACTTTACATGGATGAAATATTATTCTGCAATATTTTATTAAATATATTAGAACACAATTTGGTTCAGAATATTTTTTTCTTGTTCTCCTCCTCTAAACCTAGGTGCGTCTTAAGGAGCGAAAAATACGGTAATTCAATTTTAATCTCAAAATATTTGCATTTACAGTGGGTATCAAAAGTCTACACATACTTCTTGAAATTGGAAGTGCAAAAAGTAAGACAAATCATGTCAGAATGTTTTCACCTTCAACCACCAACAATGCTCAAAAGGAAAATACCGTATATATTTGCAGATAAGTCAGGTCTTGAAACCCGAAAAAATGATCATAAAAATCAGACCACGACTTATAAGCCCGTTCAAAAATACTACATATTTTTTTTTTTTTTTTACATCTTCTTGCTTCCTCCAATTTCACATCAGTTTTTCAGACACATTGAATTTTATTGCAGCAGCGCAGTTACCAATTTCTTTCACCACTTCAACGACTTTTAATTTAAAACCAGCTTCATATTTTCTTTGGATCAAACACTCCATCGTAGATAAGGGATGCTCTTATGATAAAGGTGTATGAGGGTGTGAGATACACAAATCAGTGAAAATGTCGCTTTGGAATAGTTTGGGTATTACCGTGTGGTCATGTGGGCACAATA
>JANRMT010062835.1:10789779-10805497 GCA_026402145.1 Polypterus bichir lapradei | reverse complement strand
TTTTTTTTTTTTTTTAAAACCAGCTTCATATTTTCTTTGGATCAAACATTCCATCGTAGATAAGGGATGCTCTTACGATAAAGGTGTATGAGGGTGTGAGATACACAAATCAGTGAAAACGTCGCTTTGGAATAGTTTGGGTATTACCGTGTGGTCATGTGAGCACAATACACTGCAAAAAAAAAAAAAAAGGCTGTGTGCTCCGTGGTTACTCTCTCAGGTGGGCGCTAGCATATCATAATCTCATGGACCAATAGCGTGAGTTTTCTGCATTCGACTTATATGACTGACATTATAAAATACCGGAAATTACACTGTAAAATTAAGCCCCAACTTATCCGTGAGAGCATTTAAATGCGAGTATATATGGCAGCTAATTATTGAGGTAAATAATTTAAAAGAAAATCTTTAAATGCCTTGGTAAAATAACCGAGGGACTCTTTGCTTTGCTTTCAGCAGTAGGTCTGCTTGGATAATCAGGCAAGACGACTTACCTTGAACCAGGTACAACTGTGCCATTGTTAGTTTTATTTCAGCTGCCCGTTCAGGGTGTTTCTGAGAGAAACTCTAGAAGAAGACAAATGAAATCAAAAGGGAGAAATTTTGCTTCCAACAAGTAATCCAACAAATACACAAGTCTTATAATTAAGGTGTTATAAACGGACAGTGGATAATTGAAAAGGCTGACTGAAATACATTTTTTTTTTAGATATTATGTTGGCAATAACATGTCTCCATCCAGACACTAATTAATAAAATGAAAATGAATGGTTAATTGATGACAGTTAAACATAATTCTTGGTATATTTGGTTTTGTTTATGGAAATGCAATACTACATAATAGATTGAAAAAAAATCTAACAAAATGTAGGTACTGTAAAAATGCATGTATTGCACATTTATTCTTTTGTAGCAAGATCTTGACAAAGGCTTTTTTTGGCGATAATACACAGAGAGCATCAGTAAAATTGTTATTCATTTGTGTGATCTGACCTACTAAGAGAACTCCACTTTAGAACAGTCTAAAGTGGCTTAAGTGAGACATTTGTCGCTTGATACTGCATACTTCATTATAAGACCTGTGAATCTTTCATATTCATAAATAATTTTATCTGCAAATCTAATGTCATACTGCACACAGATGAATTTGCCCGCATTCTACTGATCCCCCAAAACCTCCCTCCCATATTGTCAAAAGGCCTTTCTGACATTCATGCTCGTTTAACCAAATGGGTAACCATTAATACTTGATTCACCAAAGGAGACCCAACACCACTCCCGTCCAATCTAACAATCTTCATCAATTCAGCAAGCAGTAAGCATTTAGATGACACACTTGAGCACCCTCCCTTTGTCACAAAGATACTTGCATATCAAAGAGTGGGCCTGCAACACCAAAAAGGTTAAGAAACACTGCCCTAAACTACAAATAAGCATATACATAAAGAAATAACAATGATAAAAACCCAGAAGGACCTTTGCCAGACAAAATGCAAATGGCATAAACTAAAAGGCAATCTCTTGCTCTCTAATACTGCACAATTGCCTCTGTTCCTTTAATGATGCAAGCAGAAAAAAATCATCAGTGTCTAGACTGGCATAATTTCTGATGTTCTGATGGCATTTATATTACATATCACTTGTGACAACTGTAGGATGCTGGGGATATTCTAAAGAAGTTTACGTATTTCTGCTACAAATTTTACCTGAAGCAGTTCCAAAGCTTTTGAATGTTGCTTTTCCTTGCAGAACTGTGCCACTTGGATTAGCACAGGTCGAGGGTGTCCTGGATTCTGAGCCTGTAAACTTGAAGCTAATTTACGGCACTGCTCTGCCTGCAATGGAAATTATTTACAGCATTTAATATGTATTATGTGCTTCAAGGATCACTTAAATATACTGAAGGTAATGATAGTCTATTCAAATAATTTTATACCACAGTAACATCACTGTCACATATCACATTAAAAATATGTACAACTGTAGACAGATAGATATAAAAAGGCAATATAAATAGACAGACAGACATATTTGTCAAGATGGAACTTTTGGAAATAAATCTAGTAATACACAAAACTACAAGAATCATAATTCTACATTGTTTACAGCTGTAATTAATAGGCTATTAAGGAAAGAGGCAATATAAAAACTCTTTGTGAAGCTAATCATTTCAAACAAAGTAAATGCTATATTGCTTCATAATAGTTCTTACCCTACGTCACTCCTGCAAGAACAATAAAAGAACAGTTATTTCCATATTTGTGTGAGGACTGATAGAGTGTGTCAGTCTAGTCTGCTAAGAGAGGACACTTTTACACGATCGATCGATCGATAGATCGATAGATCGATAGATAAACTTTATTAATCCTAAGGGGAAATTCACATAATCCAGCAGCAGTATACTGATACAAAGAAACAATATTAAATTAAATAGTAATAAAAATGAAAAACGTTAGCATTTACTCCCCCTGCATGGCTCCACAATGTTCACTGTACTTTTATAGTAATATTTTTGGTTATTTGGTGTCCAAAATGTCATAGTGAGTACCGAATAACACGTGACTATCTTCAATGCATACATTCATGTGTTTTAGAAACAGGATGCAAATCATCAAGGTAGTTTTTGAGGCGACAGGCAATAATGAGTTGTGCACTGGCTGCTTGGGAAAACTTACTTGCTTGCCAAAACATAAGTAAGTAATAGCACGGCCATAACATAACTAGCACTGGTTCATTTCTTCATGTTACACTGCCTGCTTTCATTCCAGCAACTAACTATACTGGGGTACACTTGAACCGTACTCCAGACACATGTTTTTGGCAATGTCTTGGTGTGCACTTGATTTTGGTGAACAAATTACATACCAGCCAAAAGAAATGGACCTTAAAGCCAAACAGACCTGGGTCCGGGTCAAAAGTTCTATTGTGAAAGCACGCAGAGTCAGTGGTAGTGACTTTACAGAAATTACAGCCTAGCTCCACGCTTATTTAGAAACAGTAAATATTTATTAAGAAAATTATCAAACATACATTTAGTTTCCATTCAATTAAATTAATATATATATATAGACAAAGACATTAAATTAATGTTGACTTATGTTTATTTTTTATTGTGTCTTTTATTTTTCTATTCTTCATTTTGTAAAGCACTTTGAGCTACATTTTTTTTGTATGAAAATGTGCTATATAAATAAATGTTGTTGTTGTTGTTGTAAAGGTCAGGTTTTTAAGACACTGGTAAGACCAGCAATGATGTATGGAGCCAAGACATGGACAGTAAAGGAAAAAGAAGTTAGATGTGGCATAAATGAGAAAGCTGAGATGGGTGTATGGAGTTACAAAAAAAGGAAAGAATGAAAATGAGACCGCTGAAAGTATATCAAAAGTGGCAGAGAGATCTAAGGAAGTACAGGAAACCAGGTTGAAGTGGTATGGACATGTGATGAGGAGAGACTGATTATGTGGGCAAAAGAGTGATGGAGATGGAAGTACAGGAGAACAGAAAGCGAGGGAGGATAGAGAAAGTAATCAAGATCTAAAGGAAAAGAGATTGACTGGGGAGGAGGTGCAGGACCAAGCTGGGAAGGTCGATCAAGCACAATGACCCCACACAGAAGTGGGAAAAGATGAATAGGAGGAAGAAGAAGATAGCAATTATAATATTAAACAGATATTTTTAACACTAGACACCTCGCATCCTTCTAAAAACAGTTATTTGTTTTGTCTGCAGGTCTTTTCAGTGTGATGCCTTTCCTGCCTCTTATTTCCTTCCTCCTTCCAACATTTGCTACGTTTTTTTACTTTACTATACCAATGGCTCCAAATAAATAGAACTAAAGCAATGCCTTTTTATATTTCAGGTTTGACTGCCAACATAATTACTAATTTGCTAAAGATGAGCAAAAACAAACCTTTTTCTTCTTTAATGTAATTAATTCTGTATCACAGGGAATTTAAAAAAATACCTTAAATAGTAAAAGCAAATGAAAGACTAAGGAAACAGTGATCTACAAAATGGAATAAATACTAACACTATAACTATGCTATGTACATTCCAAAATCATCCGTCTTGGTAGGCACTAATACAGGTAGTTAGGCCACCTGTGGAGAATAACTAGTTCCTACCTATCGCAGAACACACAACAGACAGGCCAATTCAGGATAAATGTAAAACTTCACAAGTGGAAAATGGAATTGGCTCAGGCAGCATGTCAGTTAGGAATTCCACATTCCTCATGGTCAACAGCATATAATATTTACTGAATTGGCAGGCCAGGGTTTCAGCTTGGAAGGCCTGAATGTTTGGTTGAACTGAAATTGATTTTAACAATACATTACAAAAATGCACTGCTGTAGGTTCACAGTCCAGTCAGAAAGACACAAACAGTGCCCAGTGTGTATGAACCCTTTTAACATGACATTTACTTAAACACTGACATGGTCTTTCTTTGTATACAAATTCAATGCATAAAACTGGAGTTGTAGAGCATAGACCGTGCAGCTCAACTGCTCAGCATGTGGCCTCTGAAACATCTTTTGGTTTATTGAACCTTTGCGAATTTGTATATCTCCTCATCTCCATCATTTTTGATCTGTGAAGGAATTACAATGATGCTCCCACTTAGCCCAAACCAACACCAGTGTTGATGCCGATACACAGTAGTGTAGTTCCACGATGTTTACGGGGTCAAGGGATTTCCTGTGAACTACTCTGGTTCATAAATATACAGTATTAACAGAACATGCAAGAGAGAAAGTCAGTGGAATTCTGGCTTGTGACTACAAGTATAAATACAGGCCTAACTCTCAATATACAGTATCCTTGTGATACCCCTCACATTTTTGTAAATATTTTATTATATCTTTTCATGGGACAACACTGAAGATATGACACTTTGATATAATGTAAAGTAGTCAGTGTACAGCTTGTATAAGTGTAAATTTGCTGTCCCCTCAAAATAACAACACAAAGCCATTAATGTCTAAACCGCTGGAAACAAAAGTGAATACACCCCTAAGTGAAAATTGTCCAAATTATGCCCAAAGTGTCAATATTTTGTGTGGCCACCATTATTTTCCAGCACTGCCTTAACTCTTGGGCATGGAGTTCACTAGAGCTTCACAGGTTGCCACTGGAATCCTCTTCCACTCCTCCATGATGACATTACGGAGCTGGTGGATGTTAAGAGACCTTGCGCTCTGCCACCTTTCGTTTGAGGATACCCCACAGATGCTCAATAAGGTTTAGGTCTGGAGACATGCTTGACCAGTCCAGCACCTTTACCCTCAGTTTCTTTAGCAAGGCAGTGGTCGTCTTAGAGGTGCGATTGGGGTCGTTATGTTGGCATACTGCCCTGCGGCCCAGTTTCCGAAGGGAGGGTATCATGATCTGCTTCAGTATGTCACAGCTACAATGAACTGTAGCTCCCCAGTGCTGGCAGCACTCATGCAGCCCCAAACCATGACACTCCCACCACCGTGCCTGCCTGTACTGTACGCAGTACACACTTGTCTTTGTACTCCACACCTGGTTGCCGCCACACACGCTTGATACCATCTGAACCAAATAATTTAATCTTGGTCTCATCAGACCACAGGACATGGTTCCAGTAATCCATGTCCTTAGTCTGCTTATCTTCAGCAAAGTGTTTGCTGGCTTTCTTGTGCATCATCTTTAGAAGAGGCTTCCTTCTGGGACGACAGCCATGGAGACCAATTTGATGCAGTGTGCGGCGGGCATATGGTCTGAGCACTGACAGGCTGTCACAACCCTCGCACCTCTGCAGCAATGCTGGCAGCACTCATACTTCTATTTTCAAAGGACAGCCTCTGGATATGATGCTGAGCACATGCACTCAACTTCTTTGGTCGACCATGGCGAGGCCTGTTCCGAGTGGAACCTGTCCTGTTAAACCTGTCACAGTATGGTAGTGGCTACCGTGCTGTAGCTCAGTTTCAGGGTGTTGGCAATCTTCTTGTAGCCTAGGACATCTTTATGTAGTGCAACAATTCTTTTTTTCTGATCCTCAGGGAGTTCTTTGGCATGAGGTGCTATGTTGAACGTCCAGTGACCAGTATGAGAGAGTGTGAGAGCGATAACACCAAATTTAACAGACCTGCTCTCCATTCACACCTGAGACCTTGTAACACTAACGAGTCACATGACACCGGGGAGGGAAAATGGCTTATTAGGCACAATTTGGACATTTTTCACTTAGGGGTGTACTCACTTTTGTTGCCTGCGGTTTAGACATTAATGGCTGTGTGTTGAGTTACTTTGAGGGTACAGCAAATTTCCACTGTTATACAAGCTGTACACTGATTACTTTACATTGTATCAAAGTTTCATATTTTCAGTGTTGTCCTATGAAAAGATATAATAAAATATTTACAAAATTGTGAGGGGTATACTCACTTTTGTGAGATACTGTACATAAATGAACAGGACACTTTTCACAAAAGTTAAATACTATGCTTATTCTTCATATTGTGTTCTTCCATGTGGTGACCTTCCTGAAACTTTTGATAGTCTTATAATGTGTGCACAAGTAAATAATGAATTTTAATGCATTTGTTGAAAGAGAGAGAGGAGAGGGATTAGGAGTACACACTGATACAGCGCATTGCCACACCCACCACATGACAAACCAACTCAGGACCCCAGGTTAGAACCCGAGTGCGGCCATGCAACGGGTGACACCTCAGCACCACACTAGTTCAGATAGAATGGAACCAGTGAGAGTTTTTTTTTTTTGTGTGTGTGTGGCTGGAGTTCCAATTCTGCCACCAACCCCCAGGTTTTTCCCTACAGGGCTGGATGCAGATTAACATCATACCTAAGACGGAGCAATTTCAGGTTAAGGGCCTTTGCTCAAGGGCCCAATGGAGTAGAGTCACTTTTGGCATTTACAGGATTCAAACCAGCAATCATCCGATTGCCAGCACAGATCCCTAGCCTCAGAGAGACCACTCTGCCACTGTGTTGAAAACATTCATTTTATTCTGATTGTGCACATCTAGCAAGCTTTGCTGCCATATCTGTTAAGGTAGGCCTAACGTAAACATCATCCAACACAGGGGTGTCCAACTGCGATCCTGGAGAGCCGCATTGGCTGTAGGCATTCATTCCAACCATTTTCATAATTAGTGATTAGTTTCTGCTGCTAATTAACTTATTTTGCCTTATTTGTAATTAAGTTATTTATGACATTCTTTACTTAGCAGTCGAACAATAATGAGACACAAAAAGAGCCAAAATTATAACCAGCTAACCTGTGTCCCTCATAAAATATCTGAAAATAAAGAAAGCTGAAGTCTCAGTAATGTTGATCTACCCAGGTACATGAACCATTTTCATGATTTTCTTTTTTCTAAGTGAACCAACAGTTTTTGGAAATGTCTACTGTGGCAGAATGAGAGCATCAATAAACCACAGAATTAAATAACGGGTTTAATGAACAGCCACGAATTGCCTTCTAATTAAGAAACTGGTTGGAGTGAAATAGGTTACAGTTAACTGGGCATCTGTTGCCTCACTTCACGTCTTATTTTTGTTTGATTGCCATTTAAGGAAAAAAAAAAGAGGAATCAGAGGACAGAGTCTTTAAAAACACAGCAAATAAAATGAAGGGAATAGAAGAAAATTAACAACAGAAATTGGTCAATGATAAAGAAAGTGGCAGGAAGGAAAACCTGCAGCCTCTGTGGCCCTTCAGGGGTGCCTAACTCCGATCTTGATCTGGTACCTGTGTTGGTCATATTGTGCACCTCTTCACACCAATGACATTAAGACTTGGCGACATACTGACATCCACCGTTATCATATATATTCTAGTAATTTAAAAATGATCACTGACAGTTATCTAATTATCTCTCTCTCATACACACACACACACACACAATCTAGTCAATAAACCTATCATCAGTTAGGAATCTGAAGTGTTCAGTTTGTACCTGATTAGTATACAAGGCTAGTAAAGCTTTGTTAAAATCAATAGCTTGAATCTGTTTTCTGACAAGTTTGTGCTCCACTCCTTCGGCATTGGTCAGTTTAACTTTTTTCTTAGAGTCAAATACGTTCTGGTCCTGTATTAAAGACAAAAAAGAGAATTTCTTTGGTTTACTGGCACCCTGAAATTACAAACTGTCTGCTGCACATTAACACAAAGTGCTATTAATAAAAAGTTTAAAGGAACAAAAGATAATCATATTCATACCCTAGTCTTTTTTTCCTTGGGTTGATCAATAGATCAACTGGAAACATTAACCTATTTAAGAACCTTATCTTTGGTTTGCTAGTGTTGTTCAGTTGCCCCAAAATTCCCTTTTCCTGTGGTATACCATTTGTTTTGGGGCTGCTGAAGCAAAGTGTTCAAGGATGAATTATGTTCCTGGCAGAAGAACAGTGACTTATTCTAACAGTTCACTGGGATGCAAAAAAAGCACACCGAACACTTTAACTCCTCTTAGTTTAACCATGATTCATTTGATGTATATTTCCTCTTTTCACACCATATTAAAATGAAAAACTCAACAGTTACCTTATTGATTGTAATTATGTTATTAGCAGTGACAGCAACCAATCCAACATCTGCAGGCCTTATGAAATATAAAAAAGTAGAATGTTACACAGCAGAACTCTTTATTTTATTAGAACTGTAACAATTAATAAAAATGTTTATAGCAAGTCTAAAAAAGACCATCATATCAATTCATTAAGTTTTGTTTTCTTTGATCCGTAATACTCACACAACATAATTAGTAATATTCCTCACATTCTTTTTATAAATTATTTTACTCCTGGACATGGCATAACACACTTTTGATACTGTGTTACATTTTTTCTGGAGTATCTGGAAATCTCTATTTTAAATATCTATTTTTGTTTTATAGTGGATATTAACATTGTTTTGTTAACATATTATCCATTACCCATCTTATTAAAGTAACACACTGCAGTATTAACTTTAATTACAAAAAACAAGACAGTATATTTAAAACAAATCGTTGCTTGGAAATAGTATTTTTGTAAAACTGCTGTTAAAACTAATGCAGACTTTTACTACCCATTAATTTTTATGTTAAGAAAACTGAATACGGGCGGCACGGTGGCGCAGTGGGTAGCGCTGCTGTCTCGCAGTTAGGAAACCTGGGTTCACTTCCTGGGTCCTCCCTGCGTAGAGTTTGCATGTTCTCCCTGTGTCTTCGTGGATTTCGCCCCACAGTCCAAAGACATGCAAGTTAGGTGCATTGGCGATCCTAAAAATTGTCCCTAGTGTGTGCTTGGTGTGCATGCGCACCCTGTGGTGGGCTGGCGCACTGCCCAGGGTTTGTTTCCTGCCTTGCGCCCTGTGACCCGTGTGACCCTGTAGTTAGGATATAGAGGATTGGATAATGGATGGATGGATACTTTTGCTGTTTTTGTAATTGGTGTTTAAACTGCATTGGATTACTTTAATGAGATGAATAGTGGAATTTTATAGCAGTTTCCATTGCATTATGGTTACATTTTTCATATTAATAATGTTAACTGGAAAGAATATCCTTATTTGGAGTAGTCACAGGATGTTTAAAGTATGGATCATTTTGTGATATTATGACGTTAACTTATATAAATGGCCTGAAATGCCTTAAGGTGATCCAATGATTTCTCTTAAGTGGGTTTAAATCAGGGATTAAAAAGGACCTAAGTCACCATTCTATCAGGTAGTTTGGGACTGAATATGCACCGAGGATGTCTATTGTGCATTACTGTGTTGATAGTGACTTCCCTAGATGAGCATTAACTATAATTTACATTTTTAGCTAAAACTGTCAAAGACTTGGTTGACGTATTTCTTGTCTTTGAATGATACCCGATTGTCTACCCAACCTTGAAGGAGGAAAGCAAATTCTGAAATGTAATTGGTCTTAGAAGACTTGATTAGATGTTAATAACTGGACACTTTTTTCAGCTAGTTCCCTGTTAAATTCCAGCTTATCATGTTTAATTAATTTGGAATACCAAACTACAAATATGACAGCAAAACACAATGAGAAAGCCGAGGGCCCAATATTGGAAGCTAAATGGCTAAAAAAGGCTTGTTTATTTTGTTAGTTCTTGACAAATGGGTTTCAGACTATTCAGTGAATTTATTTTAAAAATATTCTGCTGTTTTTAATAATTAGTAGCATATTTTGTACACAACTCTCTAACACTATATTAATCTGAACTATACTCTATTGTGATGCCTTTCTTCTTAAATTGAGTTGCTGTAATAACAATTTCCCCCTCAGGATCAATAAAGTCTTTTCCATATCTAGCCAAAAAATCTTTTCTTTGCAATCAACAATAAATCTTGTTATCAACAATAAATCTTTATCTATAATCACTCAGAGTTCTCCTAAATATACCATAGCATTATCTAAGTCAGCTTAATCATGAGCAGGGTCACAAGGGGGCTTGGAGTCTATCACAGCAAGCACTGGGCACAAGGCAGGAACAATCCCCTGGACAGGGCACCAAGTCCATCGCATGGTGAACACTCATATACCACACACACACACACAAACACACACTAGGGCCAATTTCAGTATTGCCAATCCACCTAAGTTGCATGTCTTTGGATTGTAGGAAGAAAACCATTCAGAAAACTGGAAAAATGTGCAAGCTCCACACTGGGAGGATCCGGGAAATGAACCTCAGACTACTTACTTACATGGCAGCAGCACTACCATTGAACACCCTTGTCACCCTCATCTGAATATCTAATTCACAATTTAAGGTAGCTTCTTCACACAGTTTCCCATATAAAGATAAGATTTTATACAAAGTCAGCTGAAAATTTGTGGGATGGGGCATAATGCCAGAGTATGGATCTAAAGGACTTTGTTAAATGGTGTGACTCAAATCACTTACACCTGAACACCAGCAAAATCAAGGAACTGGTGGTGGATTTTAGGAGGATCAGGACCCTCTTGGAACCCGTGATCATCAGAGGTGACTGTGCAGACCTATAAATACCTGGGAGTGCAGCTGGATGATAAATTGGACTGGTCTGCCAATACTGATGCTCTGTGTAAGAAAGGACATAGCCGACCATACGTCCTTAGAAGACTGGCGTCCTTCAACATCTGCAATAAGATGCTGCAGATGTTCTACCAGACGGTTGTGGCGAGTGCCCTCTTCTACGCAGTGGCGTGCTGGGGAGGCAGCATAAAGAAGAGGGACGCCTATTGTAGGCACGGAGCTGGACAGTTTGACATCCACGGCAGAGCAACGGGCGGTGAACAGGTTCCTGTCAATCATGGAGAATCCACTGCATCCACTGAACAGGATCATCTCCAGACAGAGGAGTGGCTTCAGCGACAGACTGCTGTCACCGTCCTGCTCCACTGACGGACTGAGGTTGTTGTTCCTCCCCCACACTATGCGACTCTTCAATTCCACGTGGGGGGGGGGTAAACATTAACATTATTCAAAGTTATCGTCTGTTCTCACCTGCATTTTTATTACGCATTAATTTAATATTGTTTTTGTATCAGTATGCTGCTGCTGGAGTATGTGAATTTCCCCTTGGGATGAATAAAGTATCTATCTATCTAAAGATGGTGTGAAATTTAACTAGCCCATCCCAACCTTCTCTAAGTTAGGCTATGACTCTAAAACCCAAAGACTATATTAAAATGCCCAGAAAACATTTTTTAGTAAACAGTTTTAGTACTGAATCCAAATTGCTACTTGACGCTTTTTTAAAGCACAAATTCTGCATATAAAAACCAAGTCACAAATACTATGCTTCAGTGCATTAGTTTACTACTGCTACCGCTAATTAGTTTTCAAAAAACACAAACAGGATCCTCATTTAAACACACTATATGGAAAATAAAATTAGGTATTAACTTATGATGCTTACATATGCACTACAAATAATCCTTAGTTCTGTCTAAAAATGTGCTATATAGCCATTAAGGTTTCTGATATTAAATTTCAAACAAATCAGTGATATTCTTTGTGTCACACAAAGCTTACAAAGTAATGAAGAGAAAGATAATCTAAAAGTTACTTTAATTTAATGACTTGATTGTAGAGCTGCAAAGCATCCTCAGTTCTCCCCTGTAGCTGCATCACATATGCCATTTGGGAATGAATAATCGCCAGCTCTGCATTGATATCTTCTTCCGTCATATCCTATCAACGACAAGCATAACTTAAAAAAAAAAAAATATTTACATGGCTGTTTTCTTCATAGTAAAAGCAAATAATTTCAGAAAATGATCAAAAAAAAAGGTCACAATGAAAAACTGCATTGAAAATGTAGCCAAATCATTAACTGACAACAAACACACGGTTTCATTCTTTAAACTGAACTTAAAAAAACTAATTTACCTGTGCCTTACACAGATGTTGCAACTAAAAATTAATATTAACATTGGCACCTTAAATATTTCATTATTCAGTTGTCCATCCATCCAGTACCCAACCCGCTATATCCTAACTACAGGGTCACGGGGGTCTGCGGGAGCCAATCCCAGCCAACACAGGGCACAAGGCAGGAAACAAACCCCAGGCAGGGCGCCAGCTCACCACAGAGCACACACACAAACACAAACCACACACACACTAGGGACAATTTAGGACTGCCAATGCACCTAACTTGCATGTCTTTGGACTGCAGGCTGAAACCCTCACAGACACGGGGAGAACATGCAAACTCCATGCAGGGAGGACCCGGGAAGCGAACCCGGGTCTCCTAACTGCGAGGCAGCAGAGCTACCCACTGTGCCACCGTACCGCCCGTATTCAGTTTTCTTAACATAAAAATTAATGGGTAGTAAAAGTCTGCATTAGTTTTAACAGCAGTTTTACAAAAATACTATTTCCAAGCAACAATTAGTAAAAGTGAAGTAGGCGACACAAACAAATTGAAATGTGATGGATTAGTCAGTGATGAGACTAGACTGCCTTTAGTAACGCTGCCGAGTGCAACACCACATTAAATTGTCCGCTGGACCATGTGATTGTTATCAAGACACTGCAGTACAGGTCTGTGCATATATGATAAATAATGAATTCTATAAAATTCGTAAAAATGTGTTAGAAAGCAATTAATTTATTATCAACAGTTACTCTGCAAAATGTAAAGAAACTGTTAATACTTTATTTTGACCAGCAACACAACTAAACATCACCATTAGAAGCATGGCACCTCTCAAAGTGCAGGCTTAGAAACACTTGTGCCGTAAACATAATATGTTTCTTTGCACTGTCCATGCCTGTTGCACACACCACACTGAGCAGCTGGTGACTGTTTGAGCTCAGTGGGCGGCAGAATGTCCAGGTAGTGCCATCATGACAAGTCAGAACCCCGAGCCTACAGGTTCCACATCATCCAAGTGATTGTCACTATCTTAATAACTGTTAATTACCATCAAAATATTCATCTTGTAACAAATCTAGTTGTTTCAAAACATCAGAGGCTTTATACCATTTTTGAGACAACAAATACAAGCTGTCTATTTATAGCACTATTAAATAAAAAAAGAAAAACCTACAGCTATTCTCTGGAAGGCAGCACTATAATAGAGAAATGTGACCTAGCATCAAAGGTCATGATATATCGTATGTTGCACCTTGACAGGCTCAATGAGATAAGAGTTAACTCGTACTGTCCTGAATGGGATCCGTCTTTCTTTATCAGTGAACTACAACTTGTGACCACCCTTTCTCTTTTCCAGTGTAATTTTTGTCCATGTTTGTATATCTCTTTCTTATAATAAAAAAAATCCTGGGACAAGATGTGACTTTTTCAGAGAGATACTTTCAAGTCCCACGAGACGAGACTTTGTGCCAAGAGATTTAAACACGCCCGGTGCAGGAAATAAAAGACAAATAGAGTAGATGACAAAATAGAAGGTTGAAAAGAATTCAAAAACGTTGCCATGATACACATACAGAGCAGGTTAGAGATAATGAAAGTACTAAAATTCAAAAGTCTGAAAAAATTATAGTAAAGATCGCATTAGTACAAACAAACAGAAATTACTTTGTGAAATAACGGAACAGCGAAAAGAGATCGAATATATTGTTTGGATTTAAACTTTAATTTGGAGACTTGTAGATCGTCTAATTCGTGTTGCCATCAGAGAAAAGTAGTGTTTCTTCCCAATGAAGAGGCGTTATCCATGAGAATTAAAAGATTTGTTGTTTGGTGAAAGTGAAATTCACTTACGCGAGCAGCAGAGACGTGAAGTGAATGGTGCACAGAAAGTACTAAAATTCTAAAGTCTCAAAAAATGATAGCAAAGATTGCATTAGCACAAACAAACAGAAATTACTCGGTGAAATAACGGAACAGCAAAAAGAGATCGAATATATTGTTCGGATTTAGTCGGAGACTTGTACATCGTCTAATTCATGTTGAAATCATGGAAAAGTAGTGTTTCTTTTCAATGAAGAGATGTATCCGCGAGAATTAAAAGATTTGTCGTTTGGTGAAAGTGAAATCCACATTCACGAGCGGCAGAGACGGCCCCTTTTGTTTGGTGTGCAAAGCCCCCTAGTTGTAATTATTTTAAAGACAGTTCCCTTAACACATTAAATAATTCTGCAGTTTTTGTTACCAAAAACTTGCATATCAAAACGCTCATTGCTAGACCTCTTTCATATATGACATATGCAGTTAATTGGCAATTAACCTAAAATGATGCACCTTTGGGTAAATAACAGTCCACTAGAGAATTTTGGACTGTTTCCCAAGTTTAAAAGGCACATCATTGCACAACTCCATTTTGAAGACTAAATGCACATACAAGAAAAATGTTGTTCCACAGTGCTACAATAGCAAGTGGGACAGATCAGATTAACTACTGAATCATTTTCATACAATTCCTGCAAATTCTGACTAAATTATACAAAATGTTGCAGACTTTTTGGGACAACCCTCATATTTCTGATGTCTAAATATAAAATCTTGACAGTCTCTAATTACTAAAGAGTCACCTTTACCTGAATTTTCATCAATGTATAACAAATACATATCAAAGGACAGTTGATCAATGCAAGATATGCCTGCACATTATTTCAAATGGGTGACAATGGACATTAAACAGTTTAAAAATAAAGAAAAAAATAAAATAGGATTCAAAAATGTACAACTTACAGAATCCTCAGATAAAGACTGACTGCATAACACTAAAAAGAAACATAAAAAAGATAATATAAGGAATGTTGCAAAACGCTTCCTTTGGCTGAACACACAGTACAACAAGTAATCAGATTTAATGATAAAAAAAACAAGATTTAATAAACAAAGTGGCAGTAATGGTAACGGGTGTCACTTGAACAACAATGAAGATTCAAATGCTACATGTTATTAGTATATCTGCCTAAAATAACAGTATTTGAATATGGGTGAAAAATTTAGGGGGCTACATGATGTCCACAACACTAAAATTAGATTATTGTATAATGACAAATCGTTTGCCAGTGTACTAACTAAAGACATATGTACATGAAACCTTGAAGTTACTGTCTGTTCATAATTACCAGACAGTGAAATAACTATGTCAAATGCCAAAAATCTTCAAAATTAATATAAAATGTTTTTAACATCCTCACCTTCTGCTTCCTGCAGCTTTTTCATAGCTTCTGTTAGTCTTCCTTGACCAATAAGAGAACAGGCCAAATTGTAACAAAGTTCATATGTGGTTTCATGTAATCCAAAATCATCCTATATAA
>JANRMT010062835.1:10772868-10789769 GCA_026402145.1 Polypterus bichir lapradei | reverse complement strand
CACTAGATATTTAATATTTTTGTGCACAGTCAGGTCTTTAGTTATGGCAGCTCCAGAGACAAAAATAACACCCAACTGTTTCTTTTCAACTGAATTTCACTTTATTTATTTATTTTTTTTTAACTTACAAATGAAGAAAACTAGTTTTGCAGCAGATAAATATGTAGCAGCCATCACTTGTCACTGAACATACCCAGGAGTGCACGCGTGGCACGTAGTAGGTTCAGTCACAAGTAAATGTCCATTGTATGTCTTACAGCCATGCCATTTCAGCTGTTGGTGACACTTTTTTTAATCCCTCAGCAAAGACAGCACTTCTTTTCTGTGGGATCAATCGTCAGGTACTGTTGGATTTTCATGACTTTTGCAACTCATTGGAGGTACTATACAGGTCAGACTGGGGAGCATGCACTGGTACAGCGTGTTGCTGCACCCACCACATGACAAAACAGTTCAAAATCCTGGTTGGCAACCCCTCAAACAAACACGTAGTCAAATCCCACCCTCTAGACAGGACCATCTATCTGCTGCAGCCAGGTGTTATGTGGACGTCCCCTTGACCTGGTCCAGCCACTCGGGTCCTGCGAGCTGAGTTGCGCCACGTGGCTGTAGTGCCATAACTAACATTTCCTCACAAAGCAGGTAATGTGCCTTATTTGTGACTCCATGAGCAACCACTCATTCGACACAAAGTCAAACCAGCAGTACTGTACCAGTATCAAAAACTGTAGAATTTTTAAGCATAACATCAACATGCAGTATGTACTCTTGGTTCACTGTAAATTATTTATTTTGCAATTTAAAATACAGTAAAACTCCTTCACTGTCATTTTATTAATAAGTCTGAAACATTTTTATGTCAAATAAGTATTGAAGAATTACGCACTTCTGGCGGCATTTCCAAGAAGGATATTTTCAGGTAGAAACTAGGCTATAAAAATCTTAAAGAACTGAACTCATTCATAACCCAAGGGCCACCTGTATGTCATGCTGCTTTTCATTGATTGCACTAAACAGGTTTTGTTCCCGACTACCTGAATACAATTTATAAAAGGTAAGCCACCTCATATAAATGCAGTTTAGAAAGTCACAGTTCTATTAAAGACTCATGCAGAGAAAACTGTGAAATTTTGAGTTTCCTAATGATGTGGAAGATTAGCTTCAGATTGCTGAAGAAATACAGAATCACTTAAGTAAATAAATGCATATAAAACGGCATCCCAGCCTGACTCACACTTCAGCCCAAGTACAGTGCTGCCATTAATCTATATATAATATAAAAGCCAAATACCACTGACTCACTCATCACGAAATCTCCCGAACCATGAGGACTTGGGACTTTTAATTTGGAAAGTAGGTTACCCTTGGCCCATAGATGCTCACTAAAAAATGGTTTTAAAAATTTCGTGGTCTAAGCACGAAATTTCTTACAGTTTTTCAGACCCGTTTGTATGTCTGTCTGCTTTTCACGAGAGCACTACTTAACAGATTTAGATCGGGTTGTGACTTTCTCATCGTGCCAAGTATCATAGTTTACTTGCAGTACCAATTAGTGCGAATCCGAGGGAGACTCATCGGGCTGCGAGGGGGTACGGTGCCCTCCTCACTCACACGCCTCCCTCGGGGCGTAACCTTAACTCCGCTTAGTCAGCAAGAGAACTACTTAACGGATTTAGACCTTTTTATTCCTATAATTTGCTTGAACAATTCAGTTGATTTTGCGACTTCTCTCATTGCATTAAGAATCATAATTCGCTTGCAGGAGCAATATATTCGTGCTAATCCGAGACAGAGGCTGCGGGCCGAGGGGAGGGGAATGAGTGATGTCAGGAGCAAAGAGTCGGGCAGGGCCCTCCTCACTGTCCTGTTTCACTAATATGCAGGTGAAGCTGCGGGGGAAGCTGCGGGACATGGCTAGTCTAATATATAGAAAGGGGACAAGTTGACAAAGTATTCAGTTAACAAAATATTACCAGAGGAGGTTTGTCCCAGATGTTCATTGCTGCCACCACTGCTGACATATTAGTTTTTCTCTCTTCTTCATAGTCATCTTGGGAGTTTCGGATCAAGTCTCGGTACACTGTCAAGCACTTCTCATAGCGTTCTAACCTATATAGCTAAAGTAATACACAAAGGTAAGAATTCAAAATATATAGTATGTGCACTTTAAGTGGTGCCACTTTTCATTCTGAACCATTTATTTATTAAGTACATTGTAATCAAGAGAACATTACCACTTGGCCATAAAGTTCTTTCAACTTGTTTGTTTCCTGACTGGTATTTTCAATTGTTTTCAGGGCATTCTCCACTCGGTTCAACCTGTATTCCGAGTAAGCTTTTTCAAAAGCAATAGCATCACTATTATTTAAAAAAAGAAAAAAATCAGTGAATAGCTTCTGGATTCTATATAATTTTGTTACACACTACCGTTTCACACACAACAAACAGACTTCACACAAAATTATTCTAATGTGCATATTATGGCACTGAAGTTTTTTTTTTTTTTTTTAAAAAGTAAAGGAGAAAGTCACTTTAAGCAAATTACCCGGAATGGCCAACATGGAAATATGTTTTTGACATATAATTCAACATTCAGTTAAAATAAATTTTGTTCAGCTAGCATGCAGAACCTTCTTTCTATGTACCCGAACAGGGCACTCCTGACACATCCCCAAACCCTGGTATTAACAGAAGAAGCCTGACAATACACAATAATAAACCTAGTGCCTCTGTGGACCTGTTCAAGAACACCAATAAGACCCCTTTACTACCTCATGGGGTGGATGGTCCACTTGCCTTTGTACTACGAAACTCTTTGCATTCATTCATACCTGCCTCCTACTTCTTTTGCAGCCACTTCCTCTGAATTGCCACTTACACCTTAAAATTTGTCCTCCCAACTTCAGATACCAAGGCCATGAGCATCTTTTAATTGTCAGCATAAATATTTTAAGTTACTTATTTTGAATAAGCAAAATAAGACAATTAGCAAAACCAATAATACTGAGTGGCGATATTCCAGCACAGTAATACTCGCCCCCTTTTCTGACAGCCAATACCATGCTGCCTGATGGAGCCAGCGCTTTAACAGATGTAGCCTGTTGAGCAGCAATCTCTGCCCTTTATTTCTTTTTTCCATTCTATCATAGTAAAATATATGAGACATCAAACAGACAAGTTTCTCTTCGTTTTATGAAGTCCATAGCCTCCGTGCTGCCTGACAGGGCCGGCGCTGTACTGGTGCTTTGTGAAGGGTTTATAGCGATGGTGTGTTCATCCTCCTCATCGCTACATTCTATGCATTGTACTACTGTAACCAGAACTGAAAAATAATTATTTGTTAATTGTGATTTGTGAGCCCAATTATGTTGGCATACATGCAGCTGAAGTAAACAGTTTTTCTAAGTCAGGGTAAAGTGATTAGGGCAGGTGCACTGTTCACAGATAGCCAAAAGAATGTGCTGCGTTTGAGATTTATAAGAGTACAGTACATATATAAAATTTCGAATAGGTCAGGAGATAGTTACGCTTTCAGAATTTTCAGAAATAGCTTACTTACAAAAATGCAAAATGTATAAGGTCAGGAACCTTCTGAAAGCTATAAGCCATCTGCAAGAACAATGCCTCCTGCACTCCGGCGAACCAGGAGTACAATTATCAGCATTCCCCTCTGAAGAACTGGACGATAATTGTACTGCTCCAATGTCTTCAATTTGGCTTAAATCTGTATGTATAAATGATTATACTACAGCGTACTGTATATTGGGAGTTAAAGTTGCATTTTAAACAAAGTTAAACATATATATCCTTTTATTTATATATTCCTCCTGTCTGATTATTATCTCCTGTATTTCTAAAACAAAAAAAGAACATATTCCCAAGGACACAACTACCCACTGAAATCTTATTGGTTCACAACACTCACACATAAAGAGCCCACCCCTGTAATCAATAAATCTAAAAAGTCTGATTTTATCCTAGACCGTCACAGACTTTCGGTCTCAGTTGTTAAATATGTCACATTAGGCAATTGGCTTCACAAGAGTACGCAGACGACTGGCTAAAATTAAGTAAAGGAAGGCTAAGACTGAAAAACACTGGAAAAGTTGTCTAATGTGACACTGGCTTTAGCTGTACTGTTCAATTATTGGTGATTCAATGGGTAAGTTTAAGTTATGTAAAAAATTAAAAATGAGTATAAGCCACAGGCAATTAAAACAGTTTCTAGGAGGAAAAAAGGCATCTCTGCCTGGAAGGAGGTTGGTTTCTTACCCAGAAGGGAGGCCAGAGCGGAAGACAGATAGATTGGCCGGCTGGACGATAAAATAATCTTGTGCCTGGCCGGTGCAATATAATGGATGGACCAGCAGAAGCCAGAAATTGGGAGCAGTTACATTCCCCCCTATTTCAGATGGCAGTCATCCTCATGAGGCAGTCTTGTCGGAACACCCGCAGGGGTGCTTGGGAGTCCGGACATGTAAACCTGTCAGGTCCCCTGGGTGCCAACAGAGAGTACTTTCGGGGGACCCTCATTTCTATATGATCCGGAGGTTCTTCTAGGAAGAATTCCCGGCTTGTCCAAGAGCCTGCTGTCTCACATCATGGAATTAAGAGTTTGGGAAGCAGCGGGTGGCACTCAACAGGAGGACGGAAGGAGGAAGAATTTTTTTGTATTGTGCTTTGTTTACTGATCTTATATAGGCGATTGTTAAAAGGTGTCTACAGTGAATAAATATCCTTTATATTACCCCAGTGTCATGTTGGGCTTTATTGTGTCTGAGGTTTGGGGCTCAGTGGCACCACCTAATGATTATAAGTTTAAAAATATCAGGTATCAAACTCATTTAGAGGATCTGTACAAAACTTAAAAATCTGGCAGGGTCTAATCAATAACATTTTAGAATAAGCTTTTAAATTGAGGAAGTGGGCTCTCTTCCCTTTTTTTTATTTTATTTATTTACTATTAAAGTTTTACTCTGTTGGTCTAGCTCTCTTTCTCATGGGTCGGGGTTGATTTCATTCTAACCTAGTTTTGTAAATTTTGACTTGCTTGTATGGAATGTTATTTAATTTTAATAAATTCAATAAAAAGTTTATAAAAAAAAAAAAAAATCAGGTGTTATAAAATGCTCTAAAAGCAAAAAAAGTTGCTTCCCCTTCAAGTGCCCAATCTCCCGATTTTCAGTTTAGGAAAACAAACTACACCAAAAGATACGACGCTCTTTTATGACGTTCCTGTTTTAGACATAGGAAAGATTATGGTTAAGTGAAAAATACGACCTCTAAAATATAATAAATTTAGGCATTGTCACTATATGCAAATAAAAATTACAGTATTTCATCTTTTGAACAAATAACTACAGAAAAATAGGTTTCTTATTTCTTTTTACCAGTCACATCATTTACTTAACATTACTTCATAATATTAAAGTTTGCAGAGGACGTGTTGAGTTCTATACTTGAATGCTGCCTGTGTAGAGACCACATCATTAAAAAAGTAGTGTAAGATGTGCTGACTGATCAATTACTTTTTAAATAAAGCATGAAAAAGTAAATTCAACACATGCATTTTGAAAAGCGATTTGTTGCTTACACTCTTAAAAATAAAAGGTGTGATGCCATAGGGGAACCGTTTTTGGTTCATGAAAGACACATCCACATTTACCTATCTAAATCCGTAAAGACTCTACATGGTAAAAAGCCATGAATGGATGGTTAACAGATTTGTGAAATTGGCTCATAATTAAAAAAAAAGACTCTTGCTGCATACAACAACATATGCCAAGTCCTGGCTTACTTAATCTGTTAGTATCCTACCACACATTCAAGATTTCATTTGTTTTTCTATGTATTAGAAAGATTTCAAAGCAGATAAACCCTCCCCAGGATGAAGTGGTGCTTGGTCAAACAAATGCTCTATGTATAACCACACAATCCAGTAAAGAACCATACAGTGCCATTAAAGAACCTGTATTTTTAAGAGTGTACTTCCATTTCTATGATTTTTTAGAGAAATTACCTGCCAAGCACTTTTGTGTGGGTATTGATAACATTCAAGGCTTCCTTGAAATTCCCATTATGAATAAGGCAGACTACTTTGCAGTGCAGTGCAGTGGCATCATCTTTATTTTCCTGAAGAACTAGGGAAAGAGACAAAAAAAGGAGCATTCAATGTAACAGCAAAACAACATTTATTTATATAGCACATTTTCATACAAAAACTAGCTCAAAGTGCTTTACATAATGAAGAACAGAAAAATAAAAGACACAGTAAGAAAATAAAATACTGTTTTATTAAACAGTTTTATAAAAAACTGTTTTAAACATATAACCAGATTTTACAGAACTGACATTTCTTTTGGTTTAATTACTGGCATTAAAATGATAGTCACAGAACCTTCAGGAGCCTTACTGTTTGAATTTGGCTAAGGGCTGAAATAAAATGGGTAAACTAAAAACTATACCCACTCTGGAAGAGGACTCTAGCAAGCTCAACAACCCAGATAAAAATCTGAAATGCAAAAAGTTTTCACAAGAAACCATTCTATAATAATAATAATAATAATAATGTTATTAATATAGCGCCTTTCTCAGGCTCAAAGCGCTTCACAGAAATTCACAAAGAACAACAATAAACAATGGATACAAATATCTGCATAAATATTAAATAAAGATAAACACACAAAGATAACATCATCCTAAAGTTAGCAGACGACACCGCAGTGATTGGACGCATCACTGGTGGGGATGAGGTGGCCTAAAGGAGGGAGGTGGACAGTCTGGCATCATGGTGTGATGACAACAACCTCACCTTCAACACAGACAAGACAAAGGAGATGATAATAGACAAGAGGAAGGAGAGGAGACCTCACCGGCCAATGTTTATCCGAGGGCTTGAAGTGGAGAGGGTGAGCAGCATTAAAAACCTGGGTGTCTACATCAGTGAGAACCTCACTTGGACACTTAACACCACACAGCTGGTCAAGAGCACTCAACAGTGGCTGTACTTTCTGAGGAGGCTGAGGAAGTTTGGTATGTCGACTAAGATCCTCTGCAACTTTTACAGCTGCATTGTTGAGAGCATCTTGACCAGCTGCATCACTGTGTGGTATGGCAACACTACTGCTATGGACCGCAAACGCCTGCAGAGAGTGGTGAAGACTGCTGAGATGATCACCAGGACCCCACTGAAATCTCTGCAGAGCATCTACAATTGCAGAGTCCACAGGAGAACTGTCTCAATCCTCAGGGACCCCACCCACCCATAACACGAACTGTCCACACTTCTACCTTCAGGCAGGAGGTAATGAAGTATGAAATGCTGGACTTCCAGGCTAAAGAACTCTTTCTTCCCCAAGGCTAATAGACTCCTAAATAACTGACTGGAGTTTATAATCATGGTCCACCTCACTCTATCTACCTCACATAACTGTAACTGTATTTGACTTGTCCATCACACACCTACCTCCACAATTACACTTTATACTTCTGTTTTGTAATGGAAGGGTTTTTCTCTGCATTAGCAGAGGTAAAATAAAGAATCAGGAAAGCAGATGGGCGTTGGTCGCTTCAGTGCAAAAACCAGCTTCAAGAAGGAATGAACTGGGAAGATGGCCAAAGGGTTATGCTGACTTGTTTTTCACTTTGAGGGGCTTTACTGTACACAGCCCTTATTTTTGTGTGCCTTCTGGTACTAGGCGCCGTCTCCATCAGGACCAAGTGAAAAACAACACCGCGTCCCGTGGAAGGGGGTGTGTGCTGAAACTGATCACTTCTGCATACACTGCTTCCACGTAAGCCGCTTTTGAGCAAGGACACTCAATTAGTATATAAGGGAAGGTTCCGCCCTCAGTTTCTTTCGAGGCTCAACCGTGGGGAATGCGCGCACCGCCCGGTCCTTGACAGGCACATGAGTTGATCCTCTGACGAGACTGACAAGCGGGCCTCCTCAGTCTACTGGTCTAGGATGATGGCTCTGGGTCTTTTGTTAATACTGTAAGCATAAGTTTGTTTCTTTAAATATATTACTGTAAGCATATATATATTTCTATAATCCATTGTTATTGCATTATACTATTCATATGTATCTATATGTTATAATTGAACAAGTAAATTTTATTGAAGTATCGGACCTCTTCTCTCTGATTTTTGCCCACTTACTCCAAAGAACCCCTTGAACCATTTTCCCAAATCAAAACATGTTTTTATACTTTATGCTGCCTGTTACTTATTATCTATCTGCTACTTATTATTTATGTTTATCTTTATACGTTGGTTTGGTCATTTAGTGTGGACAGCAAAGACAGAATTTCATGGTACAGGAAAACGTGTTTCCTTACTGTGCACATGACAATAAACTTGAACTGAACTAAAAGGCACTGAAACAGAATAAGCGACAAACCAGAATAAAATACAAATACTACAAGAAAACTATGAACAAATAAAAATTTGTGGTACAAACAAAAATCTCCTTGGGTATCCAGACAGAGTGGTTAAATTGAAATAAAGGTCAGAAATTCAATTCCAGTGACAATGACAGGAAAACAATTAACAGAGCATTACTACTCTTAGAAGTGTAGGCCTTTCATGAAGAGAAATTGCAAAAACAAAACAGTGTCAGTAAAGGCAGTGGTGTCCTACACAATCCAAAGGCAACTGGGAACTGGAAGAAACTCTGATAAGAAGAGATCTGGCAGAGCCAACGTCATAAGCCAATCAGAAGACAAATTTCTGAGGGTCACCAGCTGGTGGGATCACAGGCACCTCACAGCACAACTTCTTTAAGCGCAGCTTAACAGTGCAGGTCGACAAAAGCAAATGTCGGTGTCTACTGTGAAAAGGAGACTTTGTGCTGCAGGCCTGACAAGGTGAGTGGCAGGAAGAAAGCCATTCCTTCAAGGACAAATCAGGGCCTTGAAATACCAGCTGTGGACTACTACAGACTGGAAGGAAGTCTTATGGACTGATTAATCAAAATTTGAAATCTTCATTTCATCACACAGGGTGTTTGTACACCGTCAAGTTGGTGACAGGATGGTTCCGCTGTGTGTGACACCAACTGTCAAACATGGAGGACTAAAGAGGCAGAGTTGGTGATTTGCACCGAGTGACTGGCATTCAGAGTCAAAACAGTTTCCACAGTTTGGCTATTATAAAGCAAAAGAGGGCTATTTTGATGAATTTAAAAATTGTAAATAAAATTTTATACACTTAATCATTCCTTGAATTATTTGTTTATTTGCCATTGTTAATTTTTCTATGCCTTGCTTTCATGCAAAATTAGGACATTAAAACTGTGCATTTCCACAACAATGAAAAAACTGAGGTGTTCTAAAACTTTTCACCCGTGGTGTATTCAATTTAAAATATATTAATTTGCATATTTGAAATTAGCAGGTTTGACGAGCCAGAATACTATTCTAAACACTGAAGGCAGAAATTGTTACAAATTAAAAATAGTTATCATTAAGACATTAAATCTTAAAATAGCTTGCCAAATGTTTAAGTAATACAAGCTTATGAATCTTCATTTTAAAGACATTAACCCAGTTAGTAAAAAAGGCTTCCAAATTTATTGAAATTCTGCTTAATCCATCCAACTAACTATTTTCCAAATTTGCTTGTCCACAGCAGGGTTGTAGGAAAGCTGGAACATCTCCCAGCAAGCGTCCGGTGTAAGTCAGGAACAATCTTTGGACAGGGTGGCAGGCTTTCACAAGGGTGACCATAAACACATGGGCCAATTTAGCATCACTCCACCTAACATGCATGTATTTCGACTGTGGCAGGAAGTCAGAGCACCCGGAGGTAACCCACACAGGCATGGAGAGAACATGCAAATATGTTGTAAGGGAGAAGTGCTACCACTGTGCCACCGTGCCGTCTTCTTTGATAACATATAGGACGCTATTCACACAGGCTGCTCTCTCATTAGAAGCCATTCCCAAAGGTGCACTCTCACATCCTCATTCTACAAAAACAGTGGAAGACAATTATTTTAGTCAGTGGCGCAAAATGAGATCTCTGTCAGCTCAAGTGACAAGTCTGGCTTTAGACTTCACCTGTCTTTTTTCTCTCCAAAGCAGGCTTCTCTCATTTTATTTCTGCTACATCAACTACATGGTGAGCCAAAAAGAAGTACCACATTTCAAACGTTTACACTACAAAAATGCTACAAGATAAAATAAATTTAATTATGACATAAGAAAGGATATACAAAATAGATTTTTATTCCGTGTTTTAAAAATGATGTCTTTAAGGTAGTGGCTATCATTAGCGATACACTCTTCGAGATGATTTCTGAATGCTCGCATGACTCGTTCGAACATTTCAAGGGGAATAGCGACGATTTTGTGGTCCTTCAGGGCTTCAAGGTTTTGAGGTCAGTGTGTGTATGTATACCTTCAACTTGCGATGTCCCCACAAGAAGAAATTGCACAAAGCGATATCTGGCAAACGTGAAGGCCACCCAACATCACTGTGCAGGGAGATCAGCTTCCCCGGAAACATCTCTTGCATGGATCTCCGCACAGGCCGCATGAGCTGTTGCTCCATCCTGTTGAAACCAGGCATCCACCACAACCATTTCTTCTAGTTGGGGCCGCAAAAAGTTCTTGAGCATTTCAATGTAACGTTATGAAGTGACTGTGACCTTTGCTTACCCCCACTTCTCAAAAAAGTAAAGGCCTAAAAAGGCAAAATCTGCAAAGGCGCACCAAACTGCAACATGCTCACTGTGCGGGGGTCTCTGATGAAGTTCACGAAAGTTAGTTTCAGCTGAATAGCGAAAGCTGTGCTTATTCACGCAACCATTCAATGGAAATGTGCTTCGTCACTACACGTAATGATGGCATCTCGATGAACAGTTTGCAGAATGTTCGCGCACAACTCTCTACGGCTCTCCCAGTCTCTCTCATTGAGTTCTGCACTACCGACACCCACTGAAGAATTGTTTTCCGAGTTGGGACGTCACCACTAGGAGGAATGCTGAAGTGCAGTCGGAAGACTCACTGCATAGTGATGATGGATTTGATGTTTTTGAAGAACGAAAAGCACGGTGTGCACCAGACTAAAAAACTACAAGGGATCGCCAATCGATGGACCCCAACCCCAACCCACTCGGTTGCCTCTACCTCACACAAAGACCTTGAGAAATGTGGTACTTTATTTCGGCTCACCCTGTATAAAAGAGAATTTTTGTTCAGCTTGATATTATCCATCACCTTTTACAGAAATAGCCGGAATAGATTTGGAACTAGTAAAGTTTAATAAATGGGTCTTTTGGACTACCAAAAATCCATCCATTTTCTCAATCTGCTTTGTCCTGAACAGGTTGTGAGGAAGCTGGTGCCTATGCCAACAAGAAATAGGGTGCAAGGCAGGAACAAACCCTGATAAGAGCACCCAGCCATTGCAGGGTTTGCACACACATACTAAGGCCAATTTAGCATCACCAATCCATCTAACTAGCATGTCTTTGGACTGTGAGAGGAAAGCCCACACAAGGAGAACATGCAAACTCTTACAACATGGGCTCTGGTCATGTGACTACAAGGCAGAAGTGCCACTGTGCTGCCTGCTACCAAAAATCTTGCGTAAAATTCTAACAATGTAATGTCTGTGTAGCGCAGTGTAAAATGTTATTTATAATTTTGTTCATTTTAGTTATGAACTTCCCCAAAAAGCTATATCCTCTTTGGAAAATTTGAGTCATTTTTTTTTGTAAATAGTTTTATATGCAACGTGTTTGTACAAATAAAAAGGGGAGATGCGTGGTGGATGCTATGGGGCATAGGGGAGAAGCCGTTTATGTGACGCCCTGTCCCTTTTTTTTTCCTTTTGTTTTGAAAAGAGTCTCTTGAAGAGGAAAATAAAAGCTTGTGTTTTAACCCTATATGACGATCATTTACACAACGCAGAGAAAGGCAGATTGCAGTCGGTTACATCTGCACTGGTTATCTCAATTTCTTTCCAAACTGAATGCCATTCTGAAAAATACTGCACATCCTCTCTCTAGCACACCAAGGACTTTCATTTCAGCCAACAAATTACTCCGCAGAAGTGTGTCAGGAAATGTGATGGTGGCTCCTTTATATCAATAGCAACGTGCCTGTATAGTGCCTCACTGTGACTGTCAAATCAGAAGTTTTCTTTCTTTTTAGTCATTCTGATCTATGTGTTTGTGTGTATATACTTATCTATTTATGTTTGTATTTATTTAAAGAGCTTAGTAAAAAGCAATATTTTCACATGGGGACAAATAAAGTTCTATCTAAATGATGGAAAATAATGCAGTATGTTAAGGTAATACTAGAGCAGCTGCTGCAGGGTGGCACATATCAAAGCCTGTCACCTACTTCTCCTCCTTGTTTACATCATCATACATTTGGAAGAACACGTCAAAAGAAATGTTTGCCCTCTGCAATAATATCAGCACAGATGTCGGGCCCGATTTTGATTTTTCCTTATTTAAAAGAACAGAGAAATACTAAGCCAGTCACAGAGCACTGAAGCACTTTCATCGTTAAGGTTTTCCTCCATTAGACTGATAAAGCGCAAGGTAATCAAAGAAATTAACAAAAGGCAGCAAGCATCTACCCATTGAGCATAAGATAGCGGCTTTTAATATGTGCGGACAAATCCCTGTCATTCACAGATGATGACTTCGCACTTAATGCGAAGCGTACCGCCCATAACTAAACAAAATATAAAACAGTATGGCAATTTACAATGTCACTCTAGACAGATCTAAAGTAATCGGTCAGCACCCGCACCCCAACTCCTTTCACTCCTGCTGCCCGGAACTAAGGACACGTCGCCTTTACTGCTTTGGCTCTTACGACTATCGGAAGACAGGCGCAAATTCATATCCACATATATAAGGAAAAACCAGATATACTACTTTCTCCACGCTTCTAAAACTCCTCTTTCTATTATTAGTTTTACCAAACTTAAAACAGGCAACAACAAACGGCAGCATATGAGCTTTTAAAACAGTGTTCGCCGTAGACCATTACAACTGCATGTGTATAATATTTGTCGTTACAGCAGAAAAGTAACGCCGTGCAAGTAAATAATAAAATCTTTACGTTTATTAATAGCTTTGAGCGCCCTCGTGTAGTCGCCGTTCTGTCCATGACGATTCACTTCATTCCACAGCGCTGTAACCGACAACGCCGCACTCGCCATCTTTCAGTCGACAGTCCCACCGGAAGAGGCGGGGTTTGTGGTGTGACGTGTTTCGCAGTCGACATCTTGGTTCGTATTGCAGTGCATGCTGGACTTGATGTGGACTTACACAGTCGATATTCCTTGACGAGCAGAGAATCAGAACAACAGAAATAAAATTTAGCAACATGTTTATTAAGGATCTACTAATTCTAAAAACGCCTAAATGGTGTACAGTCAAAATGCATGGCTGCCTGGAAAATGGTACGGTCATAAATTTTAAAGAAGTGAAAGAAAAACCATGTTTGGTTTTATGCAAAGGAGACGAACAACTGGTGCAGTCTGTGTATTGTATTGAGACAGCTCATACAGAAGCTTCGAGAAAAACAGAGTGTGGTGTTTTTTTTGATTTGGAGAAGGCTTCTGATAGAGCAACATGTTAAGGGGTCTGAAGGTGCATGAGAGAGAAAGGAGGACCAGGGAATTAGGTGAGAATTGCCCAGGGTATGTATGACGGAGTAAGGACTCGGGTTAAAAGCAGTGTTGGGGTATCAGGCAAGACCCCAATTAAAGGAGGTCTGCACCAGGGGTCTTCTTGAAGTCCTGACCTCATTGATCTGCTTATGGATGTGTTGAGTTGTGGGATAAAAGATCAGCCCTCCTGGTGCAGGCTGTTAGCTGATGACAATACGTTGCATGACACCAGAAGAGAGTAAGTTTGAAGAATGGAGAAGAGCTTTAGAAGACAGAGGGCTAAGATAAAGAAAGACTGGTCTGGCTGTTCACGCCCTGGCTTGCACTGAACACCTGAAGGAATACAGATGTGCCTTATCTGCTGGACGCAAGTACTATTCCACTCTTACTGACTTTGGTACTTGTCGCCCAAGATCTATTTTTAATACAGTTAACAGACTTTGTCAACCTGCTGGTAAAAATCCATATTTCTCTGTTGAGCACTGTAACCTATTTTTGGACTATTTTCACTCAAAAATTATGACCATATATCAGTTTCCCTACTAATCATTCCTCATCTCTGTCGACTGATCATACTTCTAAATCACACAAATGCACCAACTTTTATTGCTGAAGTAATATCTAAATTAAATCAATCTACCTGCCACCTAGATCCTGCACCTACTTTACTTATTAAAGCTTGTACTGACAAACTTTCTGGCCCCATTTCTCACTTTATCAACTGTAGTTTCCATACCTGTGTTGTTCCAAGTGATTTAAAAACTGCTGCTGTAACCCCCGTTTTAAAAAAAAACCTGGCTCAGATCCCTTACAGCTAAAATTTTACCACCCAAGTTCTAATCTTCCATTTATGACTAAGATCTTAGAAAAGGTTGTTGCTGCTCAACTCAGTGATTATTTAAATTTACATAACTTGCTTGAGCCTTTTCAATCAGGATTCAGAGCCCTACATAGCACTGAAACTGCTTTAACTTCCCCCAAGCCAATACCTAGGCGGCTATGCTGCTCTGGACGCAATGGGGTGCATGCAACTTCCCTTAGATGATCGAGGACTAGGTTAGTGCGAAGGTCGACCTGAGGGGCACGATTGACGAGCAATATTCTATATAACTCGGCAAAGGCTTCACCACGAAGCTCTTAACTAGCCAATGACTTACTGATAACCGCAGATTCTGGGATGGCCGCTATCTAGTTCTTCTTGACTTGAGCACAGCGTTTGATACAGTTAGCCATGACATTTTACTGTCCCAACTTTCAGCTATTGGTATCTCTGGTCCCGCTTTTTCTTGATTCACATCATACCTTAGTGATCGCCAATATTACATCTTCATTAGGGAATACAAATCTGCCACGACTTCATTCACACAAGGTATCCCTCAAGGGTCGGTTCTCGGTCCAATCTTCTTCAACATCTCTATGCTCCCATTAGGGGAGATTATCCGTCAGTATGGTCTGAGCTTCCACTGCTATGCCGATGACACACAACTTTATGCAAGCGTGGATGGAACTGCAACATCTTCACCTGTTGCACTGAGTGACTGCATTCGGGAAATCAATCATTGGATGACAGATCATTTTTTACAACTCAATCCTGATAAAACAGAAATCTTATTGGTTGGCACCAAATCTGTCCTCTCTACCGTTCGTGGGCTAAAAATTGACATTGATGGGATCCTGGTTCAACCCTCAGCATCAGTCCATAATTTGGGTGTCATCTTTGATCGGCTTCTTACTTTTCAATCACGCTCAATAGTACAGACAGCCTTTTGTCATCTTCGTAACATTGCTCATCTGCATTCTTTCCTCAGTGTGAAAGATACCGAGTCACTCATTCACGCTTTCATCATCACTACCCGTCTCTGGACTATTGCAATGCATTGTTTAATGGCTTCCTGACTAAATATATCAACAGATTACAATATGTTCAGAATTCTGCTGCTCGTTTACTTACACACTCTAAAAAAATCTGTTTACATCACTCCTGTCCTCTATGAGTTACATTGGTTACCAGTTTCTTCAAGAATCAAATATAAAATTATCCTTCTCACTTTTAAAGCCCTTCATGGTTTAGCCCCTCATTATCTGTCTGAGCTGCTGCTTCCTTACACTCCTGCCCGTGCATTACGATCATCGGATGCTACCTGACTCACTGTACCTACAGCACATCACTTTTTCCACATTTTGTTATGTTACAGCCTTATTCCAAAATGGATTAAATTCATTTTTTTCCTCAGAATTCTACACACAACACCCCATAATGACAACGTGAAAAAAGTTTACTTGAGGTTTTTGCAAATTTATTAAAAATAAAAAAACTGAGAAATCACATGTACATAAGTATTCACAGCCTTTGCTCAATACTTTGTCGATGCACCTTTGGCAGCAATTACAGCCTCAAGTCTTTTTGAATATGATGCCACAAGCTTGGCACACCTATCCTTGGCCAGTTTCGCCCATTCCTCTTTGCAGCACCTCTCAAGCTCCATCAGGTTGGATGGGAAGCGTCGGTGCACAGCCATTTTAAGATCTCTCCAGAGATGTTCAATCGGATTCAAGTCTGGGCTCTGGCTGGGCCACTCATTCGAAATTAAACAAAACATTTTGACGTGAAAACCGTAGATTTACCATTTTGATTATTTAATTTATTTATGGCTTTTGTGTCAATTTAGCAAATCTATTTACACATATTCTTAGTACAAGATTTGAAGAATATTTTGTGAAAATTTTGTTAATACATCTTTATTAGTAAAAAAAGCTATAAACAATTTTATCCAATAGTAATCAGCTGTACTATTTTCACTTTTACATAATGTAAATGAATTTAAAAATATCCAAGAACAGAATTAAATAGACTTACCAGAATATTTTTTCCTCAAACTGGGACGATTTTTTGTTTTTGCTTAAAACAGAAAATAACACTTTCTACGCACTAGAAATTTATTTTAAGTTAAATAACAGATAATTCACAAAACACAACAATTACGTGATAATTTTTAATCAACTATTAGCTATTATTTAAAAATATAAAAACATATTGTTTTGAATCTAATTATTTTCACAATATTTTGACATACTGTAACATGGCGTTTAAGGGAATCACCATGAAACAGGAATTCCCCATCGCAGATGGCACCAGTATGCAGAACACACTGGGTAAGGCGCCATCTATGAACAGTGACGTCATAGGGAGGTAGAGGGAGGCATTATTCATTTTTCATTAACTTTGAAAATGGCTATAAATTTAATTAATAATTTGTGAT
>JANRMT010062835.1:10746198-10757868 GCA_026402145.1 Polypterus bichir lapradei | reverse complement strand
AAAAAAAAAAAAAAAAAAAAAAAAAAATCACTGGAGAGGTCTGAAGTGGCCAGCAATTAAGTCCAGATTAAAATTTCATAGAAAACCTGATTAAGAGATTTTAACAGTTGGTAGAAAGCACCCATAAAACTGAGAAACCTGGAGCAGATGGCAAAAGAAGACTGGTCTAAAATTCCAGTAGAGAGGTGTAAGAAACTCACTTATGGTTACAAGAAGTGACCGATTTCAGTTATTGATTCCAAAGGGTGTGCTACCAAATATTAAGCGGATGGTGGTAATAATATTGTCCAGTCCATTTCTGGAGTTCTATGTGAAATTATATCAGATTTGACTTTTTTCTCTACTTGTTTGTGTTGCTTCGATGCAAATAAAAGAAATAAACAGGAATATCAAAGCATTTGGAATTGCAACCATGTTTTGGAGAAGTGGTGCAGGGGCGCCAGTATTTTTGACTGCGTATCATGCACGTAGTCATGATGTGCTAATGAAATGGTCATTATTTCTCTGTACAGCATAAAAACAAAAAACAACAACTGGCTATATGATGGCTGCTTATGACAGTTATTTTCTTTTCCTTCGTTCTCCACCCAAACATGATCTTTGTTTTATTCTGTGTTACTTACTCTATCATGTAGTTTGAAACGATGGCAGAGGAAAAAATTTTAATCTCATGTTTTCATGCAGATAAAAACAATTATAGGGTAGCATGGTGGCTCAGCAGTAGCGCTGCTGCCTCGCAGTAAGGACACCTGGGTTTGCTTCCCAGGTCCTCAATGCATGGAGTTTGCATGTTCTCCCCGTGTCTGTAGGAGTCCTCCGGGTGCTCCAGTTTCCTCCCACAGTCCAAAGACATGCAGGTTAGGTGTATTGGCGATACTAAATTGTCCATTGTGTGTGCTTGGTTTGTGTGTCCTGCAGAGGGCTGGCACCCTGCCCGGGATTTGTTCCTGCCTTGCGCCCTGTGTTGGCTGGATTTGGCTCCAGCAGACCCCTGTGACCCTGTATTAGGATATAGCGGGTTGGAAATTGACTGACTGACTAAAAAACGATTATGATCTAACATAAGCCAGTGGTGACAAATGCCATGCAACTGCAAACACTGTGGATAAAACATCGGGGGCAAGGGGGCGAGAAAACATTGAATTGCATTGGTTACATTTAGCTTATATTAGATCATAAACATCTTTTTTTATCATCTCTGTTCTGCATGTGATTACCTTTTTTTTTGGCAATCCACTATAAGCTACATGGGCCAGGTAACATTAAAAAAATATATATCATTTTTGGGTGAAGTATTCCTTTAAGCCTCCATAGCAACTAACACGAAGAAGGTACATACTTATATAAGGGCCAGAGTACGGTGGAATCAGAAAGTATTCAGATCCCTTCACTTTCTGTGCACTTATTTTGTAGATTTCATTTTTAAATGGATACGTTTGTGATTTTTGACCATCACTTAAAAGCAATATCCCATTATGACAGTGGAAAAAATGTGTTTTCAGAAAGGTTAGCATATTTATTAAAAATCAAAACCGAAATCTCTCATTCCTAGAAGTATTCAGACCCCTGAACGAGAGTTCATATTTCATCGCAACAAAGACCCAAAGTGTGCAGCCAAGACGACCCTAGGGTGGCTTTGGGACAAATCAAGACTATCGGATGAGTGGCCTGGCCCAAAGCCCAGACTTAAGCCCCACAGAACATGTGTACATGGACCCGAAGATGGCAGTTTGCAGAAACTTCCCATCCAATCTAATGGCGCTTAAGTCTGCCACAAAGAGTGGGATAAACTGCCCAAATCCAGGCGTGCAAAGCTTGAAGAGACACCCAAGAAGAATTGCTATCCAATATTTCAAAAAGTACAGAATTAACAGTCTGAATACTTAAAACGTCTGCAACATTTAAGTGTTCGATTTGTAATAAATTTGCAAACCTCTTTGAAAATGTCTTCTCCTTCTTATTATGAGTTACTGAGGGTAGGATTTAAGAAGATTTAAAATTCATCAATGTAAAATTAAACCTATAAACACAGGAAAGTGTGCAGAAAGTGAAGGGAACTCAAAAGTGTCTGAATCCACCGTACACACTACAGAAATTGTGTTTTACTCTACTATAGACCAGAAGAAAGAGTCCAATACTACCTACAGTGAGAAACAGAATTGTGTATGACAGGATTATATCAGCTATTTAAAAGACAGAGTGCCCTCAACAATGTTTGGGGACAAAGACATTTTTTCCTTGATTTCCCCCTCTGCTCCACAGTTTAAAATTACTAATCAAACAATTCAGACATCGTGATTAAAGTCTGTGATTCATAGACATCACCAAGTGCTTAGGATGTTTTCTAGTGATGCTCTGCCAAGCCACTAATGCAACCATCTTCAGCTCCTGCTTGTTTTGGGGGCTTGTACCCTTAAGTTTTCTCTTCAGCAGACAAAAAATGTATTTGTCCCCAGATTGAAGGAGTGCTCAAGTGACTGGCTTGGAAATTCAAGAATTTTCACATTTTTAGCATTGAAAAATTCCTGCGTTGCCTTCGTAGTATGTTTGGATCATTATCTTGTTTTAGGACGAGGCACCATCCCATGAGTTTGGAGGAATCTACTGGAACCTGAGCAGATCAGACGTTTCTGCACACCTCTGAATTCATGGTGCGGCTGCCATCAGCATTTACATCATCAGTGAAGAGAAGTGTGCCACTACCTGTGGCAGCCATACATGCCCAAGCCATAACACCTCAAGCTCCACCATGTGTAACAGATGAGGTAATCTGTTTTGGATCTTGGGTAGTCCCTTTTCTCTCCACACTTTGCTCTTGCCATCACTCTGATGAGGTTAATCTGTCTCGTTGGTCCACGGCACCTTTTTTCCAGACTTCTGCGCAGGCTTTTTTTCAAATACTTTTTCACAAACTAATCTGGCCATCCTGTTTTTATGGCAAACTAGTGGTTTGTATCTTGTAGTGTGTCCTCTATATTTCTGTTCATGAAGTCTTTTGCTTATAGTCGTCTCTCTCACACAAACACACACACACACACACACACACACACACAGATCGGCCACCTGAAGACTGTCTCTGATCTGTCGGTCAAGCGTTTGGGGCTGCTTCTTTACCATAGTGTGGATTATTCTGTCATCAGCAGTGGAGGTCATCTTGTCCCTTTACAATTACCAAGCTCACCAGTGCATGTGTTCTTCTTCATGATATTCCAAAAAAATTATTTCAGTCATCCAAAGGTTTTACCAATGTCTCTAATGGCTTTATTCTTGTTTTTCAGCCTCATAACGGCTTCTATGATATACATTGGTACAGCTCATCCTCTTGTTGAACAATGGCAACTACAGACTCCAAAGGGTAGAAGCAAGCCGAGGTGTCTTATAAAGCAATGAAACCCACTTGAGGAATCACAAACACCTGTGACGCCACTTGTCTCAAACATTATAGTGTCCTGAAATGGGGGAGAGAATGTAGAAAAAGTGTTGTCATTTCTACATGTTGAGACCAAAATATATTCAAATCCCCTTAAATGAAGGTCTGCAATGTGCATTTTAATCATATCTGATTTGTTTGATTTGTAATTTTAAACTGTGGAGCAGAGAGAGGAAAATCAAAGAAAAAAAATGATCATATCCAAAAGATTATGGAGGGCACCGTAATGGGTAAGCAAGAGAAGAATTGACGGACTATCAGGTCTTAAGTTTAGCTTTATATGCCTACAGTAAATTTTTTAATTAAACATCATTGTGCCAATCATACTAAAAACAAAGTAGCTGAAAGAAAAAGAAGCAAATTAAAAGTTCCATAATTACCAGTTCTGCTCTAGCAAAGACTATAGGCAGTCCAAACGCCGAGACAACTATCCCAGTTGTCAGGAAAATAGCCAGTTCTTTACATGCATTACTTGCAGCATCTGTGTCATCCACTACTCTTCTTGATATACAGTATGGGATTGGAGAAAGAACATAAAAGAACAAAACAAACAGGGGCCAGTATTTGCTGTAAAATTAAACAGATAATATGTTAATTTAATTACTGGACACAACATTCTGCATTGTAATAAATGACAGCATTTAACATAAATACATGATATGGAAAGGGATACAAATGCAAGTTATTAAAAAATGATACAGTACATTGCAAAAGTCTTAGGCACTTGTGGAAAAAAAAAAATGGCATAAATTGGGAATGCTTTCAAAAATAACGACATGAATAGCTTTTATTATTCAATATCAGTGGTCCTCAATCACGGTCCTGGAGGGCCAGAGTGGCAGCAGGATTTTGCTCCAATTCAATTGCTTAATAAGAAGCACTTATTGCTCAAATAACACTTCTGCTTCATTTTAGTTGTTTCGCTCGTTAAGATTTTGAACCCTTATTGCTTATTTTAGTCTTAAGCAGCTGTAGTCTTGGTGTTTAATTGCTCCTAATTAGCAATAAAATGCAAATGTCAAAAGAGACCAACATTTCTCCATTTAGCTTGTTACCATTTACACCTGTGTGTATTTAACATGCACTATTGGGTTTAATTAAATATTTGGAAGGAAAGTGAAGAGAAAAAAGTGAAGGACTGAGAACTACTCATCCATTTTAGCCTTCAAATCCTTAGAAAGGGGAAGAAAATCGAGGATATGAGAATGACCTGACATAGCAGAGTTAAAGCAACTAACAAGCCATGAAATTACATTATTGCCAAGAATTACTTTCTAATTAAGAAACCGGGCAAAACAAAAACCTGCAGCCACTGCGGCCCTCCAGGACTGTGATTGAGGACCCCTGCTCAATATATTTCCCAGAAAGTGCAGTAAACAGAAAAAAAAACAAATGAAATCAATATTTGGTGTGGCCATCCTTTGCCTTAAAATGAGCAAGCCGAATTCTGAAGGTCCTCATGTGCCTAGCTTTTTCAGGTGTCTGAGAATTTGCCACCTTTCTACTGCAGATTCTGGATGGCTATCTTGTATCCTGAAATCCCCCCAAGTACCGTATATACTTGCAGATAAGTTCTCCCACGGATAAGTCAGGACTTGATTTTACCGTTTAATTTCTGGTATTTCATAATGTTGGTCATATAAGTAGAATGTGGGAAAACTCATGCTATTGGTCCAAAAGATTATGATATGCTAATGCCCACCTCAGAGAGTAACCACGGAGGAAGCACACGGCCTTTTTTCCTTATGTGGGTGCGGCAATGTGCTGGATCAGCATGTGCTCCTAACCTCTCTCTATTGTGCCTACATGACCACACGGTAATACCCAAACTATTCTGAAGCGATGTTTGCACCGATTTGTGTTTTTTGTATCTCACACCCTCATACACCTTTATCGTAAGAGCATCCCTTATCTACGATGGAGCATTTGATCAAAACAAAATATGAAGCTGGTTTTAAATTAAACGTTGTTGAAGTGGCGAAAGAAATTGGCAACTGCGCTGCTGCAACAAAATTCAATGTGTCTGAGAAACTGGCGCGAGATTGGAGGAGGCAAGAAGATGGAAAAAAAAATAAAATTTAAGTGTCGCATTTTTGGATGAGCGTACAAACGGGGTCTGATTTCATGATAGATTTTTTGGGTTTCAAGACCCGACTTATACGTGAGTATATACTGTAATTTCAGACTTGGGCCATACCATCTAATTTGGGATTCTTTGTTTCTCTCTTCACTGCAGGTAGAGTTTTATTAATATTGGCTGATGGTACTGCATGATACATAAAAATCCTCCTAAACGTTATAGGAAAAAGGCGGCCATCAATTCTGATCAAATCACCATCTCCGTTTGTGGAAATGCTACCCAAACCCTGGAGTGACCCTCCACCTTGCTTCCCTGTTGCCTGCACACATTCATCCATGTACTGTTCTCCAGCCCTTCTGACAGGTAATCTACTTCCTGGTAGAACCAAAACTTTCAAATTTTGACTCTCGAGTCCAAGGCACCTACCATTTTTCTGCACCTCATTTGGCTTTGTTTCCATCTTGGCAAGGGATGGCTTTTTAATCACAAACCTTCCATGGAGACCACACTTCTGATAGACTTCTCTATACTGTAGATAGGTGTACCAGGGTCCTAGTGGTTTCTGCTAGTTCAGAGCACTCTATTTTCAGCACTCTAGATTTTCTGCACTCTATTTCCGTGGCCAACCCCCATGTTTCCCGTCCTCAACCTTGACTATCTGTTTGTGCTTAGGCAGAAGAGCTTGGACAGCACATCTGAAAACACTTGTTGGCTGCAAAATGTCTGCTTGGGAGAGATCTTGATGATGCAGGATAACCACCTTGTGACTTGTTGCTATGCTCATGATTGCCAGGTTGTGATACTTGCAGGTTAAACCAACACGTCTACCATCACCTCATCCTTTTAGTTTTGCTGTCTCTTGCCCAGTTTGAATCCCTCTATCCATCTGTTTGTTTCAGTTCATGACTTTAGGTCATTTTCTCCATCATGTTGTTGATCATTAGGACCTAGCACTGGGCAGTATGCTGATAAATTCTCATGTTTTTTAACTGGCAAGTGTCCTGTTATTAGGTCTGTCTCTTTCTTTATGGACATTCAAATATCTTAGTGAATCGCTTAACTTTTTGCAAAAGGAATGTTTGGAGTTTTAAAGTACGATCCAATCTATTGGCACCCTATCCCAGAAAACATAAAACAAGTATCTAAGGATAACATTTTTTATGAAATATGAAAAGTGACTAAGACTTTTGCACAAGTACTATATATAAATCTCTCTCCCTGTATCCTGGGATGTTCTAATAATGCATCCATAGCTTCAAAGAGTTAGGAACATTACAAAGCACCTGTGCTATATACGAGGCAAGACACAAAAATAACCGGACTGGGCTTGGGGCTTTCCTGGAAAACTGTCTGGAGGTCGGCCTAATGTGAATTATAGAACTATATCATCTCCTACACGCCCTCTCAAACCGCCGACCGGCTAGGTATATCCTGTGAATAGCCCAGTCAGTATTTGTACAACAATTGCTACACGAGTTGGCGCATAATGTCTGGTGAAAAATAAAAAAAAAAAATCAAACAGCGAATCAACATCAAATTTCTCGCGAAACTGAACTAAAAGACCACAGACACTTCTGAAAAGATAAAAACATTGTACGGCGATAACAGTTTGTCTAACGCACAAGTTTTTGAGTGGCACAAAACAGATTTAGCTCCCTGTGATTTTTACTTGTTCCTGAAAATCAAAAGTGACCTAAAGGGAATACATTGTTCTTCAATGGATGAAGTGATGACAGAAACAGCAAACCTGTTGAAGAGCCTCAAGCAAGAAGACTTACATCACTGTTTCAATCAATGGAAGATAGGTATGGAGCGGTGTACAGATCGGGAGGGGGAAGTACAGTCAACCCCCACGAAGTCACAGTTCAGAGTTCGACGCCCCAGTTGTTCATGGATTTTTCCATAGAACCAAACTAATAATTGTTTGTGGAAACAGAAAATATTAGCCGCAATTTTTTTTTATGGCAATATATAATTTTTCATGTGTTTTAATGCTAAATTATTAAGAACAATATAATTTACTAATTTTGTACCATACATATTATGTAAATTCTGATATAGTTCCATATAAAATACTGTATACATATTTTAGTACTGTAGAGAGGAACACAAAGCAACCGTTGAGGAAAACACGGCTTGGGATTGTGAAATAGTGTACCCCTGCACTCAGGGGCAGGAGGTTTGAAAGTAGCCAATTCGAGAACATTATTCATTTCTCCTTGCTGCTGATTGGCTGCTGCCCTGTAATGCAGCTCCGGCAGATGCAGCCCAGCATTCCCGCATCATAACATGTAGCTATCTCGAGTGTTTTGCTGACTGTTCTCGTGGTTTTCGTTTTGTTCTGCTTAAAGCCCTAAGATGCCACCTAAACGCCCTGCACCTCCTAAAGCTTCTGTCAATGAACCTAAGCATGGGATTCCCATACGGTTTCAGCTCTCAAAGTTAATAATGACATCAATGATGCCATTCAGACATATAAAACCGTCCTCGCCACCATGAAGAAATGACGACAGCAGCTTCCCATCACAATGTTCCTCAAACCTATCAAGAAAAGCCAGCACGAGACCCCACCAAAAGAAGCGCCTGAAGAAGAGGCGCTACCCGAGAAGCTGTAAATCCTCTGCTTTGCTTGCAGTCATTATCTTCATTTCATACGTTCATCATACTCCACATCTAAATTCATCATTATCTTCAATCAATGTCATGCATTATTGGTAAGTACCTGTACATTTTACAGCAATTTAATAAAAATACAGTATTTACCCTACTTATACCAAAGAAAATGACAGCGCATACCAAAGAAAACACACTTGCATGAATTACAGTACATATAGCAGTAACATCGGTATTTTACATTCTAGCACTGCGGGAGACATAGCAGTACAGTACTGTACAGTATACGGGTTTACCTTTACATTCTTTTCTTTAGGGTAATGTATTAAGCTCAGTTTAAAATAAAAAATTAAAGTGTTTTGGGGGCATATTTAGTGTTTTGACCACATACAAAATTTGCGTTTTTTCACAATTAGCGGCTGCGCTAGGAATGTAACCCCAAAAAATTTTGGGGTTGGACTGTATATAGAAGGTGACAATGTTTAGAATGCTGTAATTCATCAATAAATTCTTTTTTTTTTTTTTTTTTACAAATCCAGTTATTTTTGTGTCTCACCTCATATACCTGTACATTGTGGCTGATAATGAAAACAAGTAAAACTTCCATCAATATAATCTTAATATTTTTCATTTCTTTACTCTTCATCCAAGAGTGATTGCATTTAAAAAACATATTAATGTCACAGATTTCATTACAATCAAATACTTGCATTTGTTGTACTTTATCCTAGCAGAATCAAAGATGCAAAGATTTTTCTATTGATTTTAGAACTGTTGATTTTAGAACTGTTAACTCCACAAATCTAATTGTAAACAAATAATGATATCAACTGTATGTTATCCTAAGACACTCAGAGAGAAAACTGATTTCCCTTTGTAATTATAATATGATTTGACTATCTATTGAAGAAATCAAAGATGTTTTCATTTGAAAAGATCTCAAATATGTTCTTCATGCAGCACATAGGTTTAAAACAGCAATAATATTTCACATGCAAAAAATCCAGTCGGCTACTTGCGCTGTAAACAAGGCACTTACTTGTAGGCGGGCAGGGCACAACCAAGCATCAAAAACATAAGACCAATTGCTCCCCCAAAGGACAAGCTAACAAGAGCTGCAGGAAAAAAATGAAAATAATCAAATATAAGATGTGGCATATTTGCAAAGTAATCAAACAACTTAATTTAATCACAAATATCTTTAATTACATCCATCCATCCATCCATTCTCTTCTGCTTATCCGAGGCCGGGTTGTGGGGGCAGTAGCTTGAGCAGAGATGCCCAGACTTCCCTCTCCCTCTTTAATTACAGTTCAAATTAAAATATACCTTCATTTCTAAGGCCTCGTTTATACTTCACGCTCAGAATGCGTACACGCCCGCATCATGGCTGCCACGCGTTCTGAGCGTTTATTTGATGCGTCCTCTGAGCAGGTCCTCAGAAATTAACGCAACGTGTGCGTGAGTTGCAATACCAGCAAAAAGTCGGGTGGCGCAGTGTGCTAAAAGTTGGAATGTGACGTCAGAGTCTCTGTTTACTATCTACATGTGACAGAAAAGCGCTTTGCAGATCCTACGAGATCGGTGTACGTGCTTCGATATTTGATAAATGGTGTGGTGAAGCAAAATGCCGACATACAAATGTATTCATGGTGCTTTTATATTCAAGCATTGCATATTCCCGATCGTAATGACAAGATACGTTTTAAAAGTGTCACATACCGTTTTCTAGGGCTTTCCCTGCTCCCGACAGCAGCGAATCGCCAGCAATAGATCGCCACACTGAGCACATTAAATGTATGATATTCCAACTCTCTGCACATTTAGAATCCTTAGATTATCTATCTACTCACTCACTCACTGCGTAATGGTCATAACTGGAACGTATTTTTGTCCATATACTGTAATAGAATGCAGCTCGATAGCCATGGGAGGCGGAGTTTCGTATTAAAATATTTAACCAATCACATTTCAGCCGTCATTTGTTGCCAGGCAGAGAGAATAGACTGCAGCTCGATAGCCGTGGAAGGCGGAGTTTCGTATTAAAGCATTTAACCAATCACATTTCAGCCATCATTTGTTGCCAGGCAGAGAGGCTTTCACAATCTGTTGTGGAGGCACTCTAACACAGAATAAATGTTGATTAACCTGTTGCTTCAACCAATCAGATTTTGAGTTGCCGTCAGTAGGGCCCTCTAGCAGGCGTACGGCAACATCACCGTATTCAGACCCATCGATTGGATAGAAGCCGACATGAGGAACTCTCCGAGGCCACTGAACGCACCGCAAACGCTCCGAGCGAAACATCGTCACGTGCACTATGGCCAACTCCATGGCAGGATTCTGGACAATATTATTTGCCAGACACAGACCAGATTTCAAGACCACGCAAACCTGGTGTTTGTCATGCTCCTCGAGCCCCAGAAGTTTCGGGAATACAAGAAAAATTTCACGCATGCAGCCTTCTCCACTTTAACACAAGAGCCACGGAGCGCTTTTTGATCTGTCTCGGCTAAAAACAGAAATAACTGTAATGCATGCCATGGATGATTTTGCAGGAAAATCTCCCACTAATCTCCTTGACTTCCTTCATCAGAAAAATCTGAATGAGAGCATGGGGCAGCTGTTCACATTGGTATATTTGGCGGTCAGCATTCCTGTGTACACTGCTTCTGCCGAGCGGACATTTTCAGCCCTAAAGCAAATTGAAACTTATGCCAGAAATACCATAGGACGGGTTCGCATTTCAGCATTAGCTTTGATGGCGGTAGAAAGTGAGGTTTTGATGGAACTGAAGCGCCCGGATAATCCATACGACAGAGTAATTGAACTGTTTTTGAGGAAAGAGAGGACAATGGATTTTTGGTGAGTAAAATGTTGCAAGTTTATGAGTTATTATTGATGTTTTTTATGTGTGTCGTGGCTGTGGCAGCACTAGAAAGGAACTTGTTCATCCCTGGTTTGTCTATTCAATAAAGGCACTTATTGTGGCTACAGGAGTTATCTTTTATATAGAGATAGATAGATATACCCCGATCTACATACTGTCAAATAAACGAACCACACGCCGTGGCGCAACATGAGAGGCTTCGCCACTAGCGCTGACGTCCGAGGTTCGATTCCCGAGAGGGGGTGCAGTGAGTGTGTATGCCTGATGAGCCCAGAATTAGGGCGAAACACGTGCCGCATACTGTTTGCATTATATGACAATAAAACTATTTCAATATATTCTATATCTCCGCGCTTCCCGATTCATTTTACCCTCGCACCCCCTTGGTTTGAAAAGTATGATATAATATGAGGTTAACGCAGAAAAACAGATCACCAATTGAAGCTTTATGAATAATGGATACTTTATTCGCCATCAATAATTGTTTTGGTAAAGCAATACTCAGTGTAATCCTCCTTCCATTTTATAATTTTTTCGCAACTAGCCATGATTGAATGAACGGTAAAAAAGTAAGAGCGAAGAGAGGGTGACTTATTCAGGCAGGCAGGCGACAGCTCAATAGCTCGAATTTGGATATAAGTAGGTTCTATTTAGTCG
>JANRMT010062835.1:10635431-10655473 GCA_026402145.1 Polypterus bichir lapradei | reverse complement strand
TCTGACACTTCTCTTTATTTTTTTCTTGTTTTATTCTGACACTTCTCTTTATTTTTTTCTTGTTTTATTTGCAGTGGGAGTGTAAAGCAGACATGGATTACTCCTATCGGTTTGGAAAGGTTGAAGTTAGCTGTGAAGGCTACAACTATCCCGAAGATCCATATGTGCTTAAAGGGTCATGTGGGCTCGAATACACCGTTGATCTTACAGAGAGCGGAAGACAAAGAAACAAGGGTGCATATGACAATAACGGCTTTGGATCGTACTTTTACCAGGATAAATCCGATAATGTGAAGTACCAAAGTGATAACGGAGGAATGTCGCTAGCTGTCGTTGCCATCCTCCTGTTGATTGCATATGGGGTTTATAAGATGTTCCTTTGTAGGCCATTGCAAGGACAAGAGCGCTTTCCAAATGATGTTCCAGGAGCCATGGGAGCAAATGATTATTCAGGTGGTTTTGGCTCAGCTGCCCCTCCACCTCCTGGATTCAAAACTGAATATTCAGGTAAGTTGGGAAAAGAAGAAAAGGTAATGGATGTCTTGATATTTAGGTTTACGTGTTCAAGCCATTCATGTGCTTTTTATTCATATAATACAGCGCCTTCGAAAGTATTCAGACCCCTTCACTTTGTTCATGTTTTGTTATGTTGCAGCCTTGTGCTAAAATCATTTAAGTTCATTTTTTTCTCTTTATCGGACAACATTAACCTCCAGAATGACAAAGCAAAAATAGGATTTTAAGATTTCTTGCAAATCTCTTGTTACAATACAATACAAGTCCTGTCAGGTTGGGGAGCATGCACTGGTACAGCGCATTGCTGCACCCACTACACAATAAAATAACTCTGGATCCTGGTTGGCAACCCTCCAGGCAGACATGTGGTCCAGTCCCACCCTCCAGAAATGGCCCTCTATCTGCCGCAGCCAGGTGTTACGTGGGCGACCTCTTGGCCTGGTCCAGCCACTCGGGTCCCCAACAATGAGAATGCTACGAGCCGGATCACCCTCGGGGAAACGCGCTACTTGGCCGTAATGCCGTACCTGATGCTCCCCTCACAGTGCAGGTAATGTGCCTCATTCGGGACTCCATGAGCAACACAAAGTCAAACCAACGGTACCCAAGGATTCTCTGAAGAGACACACATGGAATCCAGTCTTTGTCTCAGGTCACTGGATAGGATCCATGTCTCGCAACCATATAGCAAGACAGGAGGCACCAGGACTATAAACACTTGGACCTTCGTCCTTTTGCTGAGATATCGGGAGCGCCACACACCCCTTTTCCAGCGACCTCATGACCCCCCCATGCTCTCCCAATCCATCTACTGACTTCATAGGAAGAGTCACCAGAGACATGAATGTCACTGCCAAGGTAAGTAAACCCCTTGACGAGGTCGACACTCTCTCTGCAAACAGACACACTGATGATGTTTGTGCCCAAGAGGTCATTACAGGCCTGGATGTTGGTTTTTATCAGGACACTCGCAAGCCCAGACCCACAGCATTGTCAGCAAAGTCGAGATCCGTGAATCTTTCTTCACCAACAGATGCCCCACAGCCGCTGGAACCCACGACCTTGCCCAACACCCAGTCAATACCAGCACTGAACAGAGTAGGAGCAGAACACACCACTGACAAACCCCAGAATCAACTGGGAAAAACACAGAGGTCCTGCCTCCACTTTTCACAGCACTCGCTGTACCAGTGTACAGGTCGGCCATGATGTCCAGCAACCTTGAGGGGATCCCGCAAACCCTCAGGATGCCCCACAGGGCAGCTCGATCAACTGAGTTAGTTAGTTACAAGACAATACAATTTATTTTAGTATAGCCCAAAATCGCACAAGAAGTACCCCAATTGGCTTTAACAGCCCCCCTCCCAGCCTTGACTCTCTAAGAAGACAAGGAAAAACTCCCAAACAAACCCTTGTAGGGAAAAAAATGAAAGAAACCTTGGGCTCAAAAAGAGAGACCCCTTTCAAGGTAGGTTGGGCGTGCAGTGGGTGTCAAAAAAAAGGGGGTCAATACAATACATGGAACAACATTTATTTATATAGCACATTTTCATACAAATAATGTAGCTCAAAGTGCTTTACGTGATGAAGAAAGAGAGAAAAAATGACAAAGAATTAAAATAAGACAACACTAATTAACGTAGAGTGAGTGTAAGGTCCGATGGCCAGGGAGGACAGAAAAAAAAAACAAAAAAAAACCAAAACTCCAGACGGCTGGAGAGAAAAAGATTATTAAAATCTGCAGGGGTTCCAGGCCACAGGACCGCCCAGTCCCCTCTGGGCATTCTACCTCACATAAATGAAACAGTCCTCTTTGTATTTAGGGTTCTCACGGAAGGACTTGATGATGATGGTCATGCAGACGTCTGGCTTTTAATCCATCAATGTAGGACATCATGGTGCTTTGATTAGGTGGTGATGGTGCAGGTCGCCACCACAGAAAACCGGGAAAGAAACAGAAGAGAGAGTAGGGGTCAGTATGGATTTTAAAGCCACCATAAATAGTTATAATAATGAATTGAAAATACAGAGTATCAGGATTAAATTAAAATGAAGTTATGAGAAGGCCATGTTACAGTAATGAGTTTTAAGCAGTTTTTTTAAAGTGCTCCACCGTATTAGCCTGCCAAATTCCTATTGGCAGGCTATTTCAGATTTTAGGTGCATAACATAATGGAATTCTAAGCAGACACTCATTTGAGGATCTAAGGTTACGATTTGGAATGTAGGGTGTCAGACATTCCGATATATAAGATGGAGCGAGATTATTTAAGGCTTTATAAACCATAAGCAGTATTTTAAAGTCCATTCTGAATGACACAGGTAACCAGTATAGTGACATCAAAACTGGAGAAATGTGCTCGTATTTTCTTTTCCTAATTAGGATTCTAGCAGCTGCATTCTGCACTCATTGCAAATGATTTATGTTTTTTGGGGTAGTCCTGAGAGGAGTGCGTTACAGTAATCTAGTCGACTGAAAACAAAAGCGTGAACTAATTTCTCCGCATCTTTCAATGATATAAGAGGTCTAACTTTTTCTATGTTTCTTAAGTGAAAAAATGCTGTCCTAGTGATCTGATTAATATGCGATTTTAAAATTCAGGTTACAGTCAATGCTTACCCCTAAGTTCTTTACCTCCGACTTGACTTTTAATCCTAATGCATCAAGTTTATTTCTAATAACCTCATTATAACCATTATTGCCAATTACTAAAATTTCTGTTTTCTTTTTATTTAGCTTGAGAAAATTACTATTCATCCATTTAGAAACACAAGTAAGACATTGTGTTAGTGAAACAACAGAGTCGGGGTCATCAGGTGCTATTGATAAATACAGCTGCGTGTCATCAGCATAGCTATGGAAACTCACATTATGCCCCGTGATGATCTGATCTAACGGAAGCATGTAGATCGAAAAGAGCAACGGACCCAAGTTAGAGCCTTGTGGAACACCATATAGGATATCATGTGTCTTTGAGTTGTAATTACCACAACTAACAAAAAATTTTCTACCTGCCAGGTAGGATTCAAACCGATTTAAGACACTACCAGAGAGGCCCACCCATTGACTAAGGCGATTTCTAAGAATGTTATGATCTATGGTGTCAAATGCAGCACTCAGATCTAAGAGGATGAGAACAGATAAATGGACTCTGTCTGCATTTACCCGCAAGTCATTTACTACTTTAACGAGTGCAGTTTCTGTAATGTGATTTGTTCTAAAACCCTGACTGAAACTTATCAAGAATAGCATGTTTATTGAGATGGCCATTTACCTGCATAATGACTGCCTTCTCTAGAATTTTACTCAAGAAAGGCAGGTTAGAAATGGGTCTACAATTTTCAAAAACAGAGGGGTCAAGATTATTCTTCTTGAGTAGGGGGTTTAACTACAGCAGTCTTAAGACAGTCTGGGAAGACCCCTGTATCTAATGATGAGTTTACTATGTCAAGAATACTATCAATTAGCAAGCCCGATACTTCTTTGAAAAAACTTGTTGGTTTTGGGTCAAGGACGCAGGTGGAGGGTCTCAGTTGAGAAATTATCCTATGTAAATCAGGTAAATCTATCCTGGTGAAAGATTCCATACTTCCTTGGCAGCGATTCCAGCCTGGAGTCTTCCTGGGCTTGACACGACAACCTCCACACACCTGGATTTCTCTGTAGATCTGCTCAAGCTCTGTCAGGTTGGATGGAGAACATCAGCATACGGCTATTTTCGGGTGTATCCCGAGATGTTCGATTGGGTTCAACTCTGTGCACTGGCTGGGCCACTCAAGAACATTCACAGAGTTGACCCTAAGCCTCTGTTGTATTGTTTTTGCTTTGTACTTAGGCTCATTATCCTGTTGGAAGGTAAACGTTTGGCCCAGTTGAGGTCCAGAGAGTTCTGGAGCAGGTTTTCATTAAGGATATCTCTGTGCTTTGCTCCATTCAGCAATTCATCTCAACCCGACTAGTCTGTCAATCCCTGCTGCGGAAAACCAACCCCTCAACAGCGTGACGCCACCACCATGCTTCACTGGTAGAAAGGTTTGGCATAACTGGTAAGCAGTGCCTCGTTTCTTTCAGATGTGATGCTTAAAACTGAGGCCAAACAATTTTAATCTTGGTTTCATCAGACCAGAGAATCTTGTTTCTCATAGACGGGAGAGTCCTTTAGGGGCCTTTTTGCAAACGTCATGTTGGCTTGTATTTATTATCTGACCAAACAACCAGATTAGTGGAGTGCTGCAGTGGTCATCATCTTTCTGGATGTTTCTCCCATCCCCACACAGGTTCTCTGAAGCTCATTCAGAGTGACCATCAGCTCTTTAGTTCCCTCTCTTACCAAGACTCTTCTCCCCCAGTTGCTCAGTTTGGCCAGACAGCCAGCTCTGGGAAGAGTTGTGGTTCTTCCAAGCATATTCCATGTAAGAATTATGAAGGCCGCTGTGCTGTTGGGGATATTATCAATGCTGCAGGATTTGTTTTTTACCTCGACACAATCTACTTCTAAGCTCTGTAAGCAATTCCTTCGACAACATGATTCGGCTTTTGCTCACCTGTTTGGACCTTCTATAGATGACTGGTGTGTGCCTTCCCTAATCATGTCAAGTCAATTGAATTGACCACAGGTGGACTCCCAACAAGGTGCAGAAACATCTCCACGATGATCAATAGAATGTGATGCATCTGAGCCAGATTTCAAATGTCATAACAAAGGGTCTGAATTACTCATGTCGATGTGAGGCTTCAGTTTTCATTTTTAAGAAATTTTGTAAAAATTCCTAAAATTCTGTTTTCATTTTGTAAATCTGGGGTGTTGTTTGATGATGTAGAAGGCTGCAACATAACAAAATGTAAAAAAGTGAAGGAGTCTGAGGGCACTACATATGACAATGAATCTTGATTTTTCTGAACTTATTAATGTGTAGTTGTCATTGATATAGGTTGTCTAAATTAAAATTTGGGCTTAATTCTAGGATTTGCTTAATCTATATGGAAAATAAAGTTGGTCAATAACTAGTAAGAATTTTTTGATTGATCCCCCTGATCAAGACACAAAGTGCCGTCAGGCAGTATATAGAAAGCACACACTGGGTCTTCTTTTCATTTTCATATGCAGTTAGTATATATTCATATGAGTTTTTGACCTCAGAGTCACTTATATTGCCTCATATCTCCAGAGACTTGGGTTCAGTTCACAGCCCAGTTACAATTTCCCAAGAAAAACAGAAAGGTCTACATATGGTGTTTATTGATTTGGAGAAGGCTTATGGTAAAATGCCATGGCAAGAGGTCTGGAGGTGCATGAGAGAGAGAGGAGGACCAGAGAAGTGTGTGAGGATTTTCCAGGATCTACTGTAGATCAAGAGATAGATGTGAAAGGAATTATATAATAGATGATAGGACTTTATTTGTCCACAGGGGGGAAATTTGGCTTTTTACAGAAGCTCTTTAAATAAAGAAATAGACACACAATTTGGTCTTAACAAAGAGGGATGAGTATGAGGAAGTGAGAACTTGGGTTGGGGTAACAGACAAGATCTCAGTTAGAGAGGTCTGCACCAGAGATGATCTTGAAGTCCTTAGCTCATTGAACTGCCTGTGGGTGTGTTGACTTGAGGGATAAAAGACCAATCCCCCCTGCTTCTGGCTTTGTTGATGACATTGTGTTGTGTAGCACCAGATCAGAGAAGTGAAGAGGAATTTGGAAAAATGGAGAAGGGCTTTGGAAAATGGTGTTTTGAAGATAAATAGGAAGAAGACAGAGTATCTGAGGTTTAATGATGATTAGGATTAGGATGAGCTGCTGAAAGGATTTGATAAGTTTAGATATTTAGGATCAGTGGTAGTCCAAGATGAATTAGATGCAAAGATAACTCATAGAGTGCAGTGTGGATGGAACAATTGGAATAAGGTATCAGGTGTATTGTGTGATTGAAGAATTAAGGTGACGGTTAAAGGTCAGGTTTCTAAGACAGTAGGAAGACTGGCAATGGTATGTGGAGCTGAGACATGGCCAGTAAAGGGAGCACAGCAGGAGAAGAAGTTGGATGTGGTGGAAATGAGAATGTTGAGACATATGTGTGGAGTTAGAAAAAAGGACACAATAAGCAATGAGACAATAAAAGGCACAACAAAAGTGTTAAGAGATGTTAGCGAAAGTGGTATGGACGTGATGAAGAGAGACAATACAGATGTGGGCAAAAGAGTAATGGGAATGGAAGTACAGGGGATGAGAAAGTGTGGATTGGATAAAGTAAAGGTAAGATCTGAAGGAAAAGAGTCTTGACTAGAGACGAAGTGCAGGACTGAGGTGTTTGGAGAAGGTTGATCAGTGAGAAAAGAAGTGTTGCTCTAAATCCCAAATCTACAGGTGGTGGTAAATGGAGGAATTGGCCTAGTTTGAGTGAGTGTGCCTTAAGATGGCCTGGCATACCATCCAGGGTTGGGTCCTGCCTTACACTTTGTCTGACAGGGGCAGTGTCTGGTCTTGTAGAGGAAAAATCAGGTTTAGGAAATGGATGGGAGGGTAAATTAAAACTGTACAGTACAGTGAAGCCAAGGACTAAATTGTGACTTTCTGTTGACCAGAAGACCCAGCTAATGATTTAAACCTTAGTTTTTAGGTTATAATGCTACATATAATGCAAATGAAGCACATACAGAATATTCCCAATTTGTAGATAAACATTTAACAATTCATATTTTAGGGTAAATATACTTTAAAGATTGTCTATATATAATAATATATATTTATATTAAATTGCAGGCTATGGAAACTACAACAGTGGATATGGATTTAGTAATGCCTTCACTGGACCATATCATCAGCGAAACACTGGACCAGGGTTCTGGAGTGGAATGGGAGCAGGAGGTGTTTTGGGATACCTTTTTGGAAATAGAAGGTTAGTTTTATTTTATAACTCTATAATTGAATATTTGTTCATTGTATTCAGTTCAATCCATTTTATTTTTGAATAGCACATAGGTTGTGACCCTGAGTTTAAGAACCTATTTTGGGTCGCGTGTTGTCCTAATTTGAGTCACGCAGAGTCGTGATTCACAATTATTGATGGCTACTGATGTTGAGGAGCGTTCAGTTATGGTGTTTCTTCACCTGAGTGCTGCTTTCGACATCGTGGACCACAATATTTTTTTATAGATGGACTTAGTTGTCGTGCAGGCATTTCCGGGTCTGCCTTGGACTAGTTTTTCTCTCGTGTAATGGGTAGCCATTTTTCTTTTGGGGTTATCCTTTGTTGTTTCTTTTACATGTGGTGCACCCCAGGGATCCGTTCTTGTGCTGCGTTCCATTGATCTCGGATGTCAGAGCTGGGAATGACGTCACTCCCGAGTGGACGCATTCCAGTGAAACATTTGCAACACTAATATGGATGTGTCCAATAAAACATTTGTTGTGCTTTGTGGAAGAAAATAAGCCACAGTATTTTTATTTAGCAAAAGGAGGTCTTTATTAGCATTGCTGCTGATCCAGGACTTTTAAAAGTAAAGTTCTGAATACCAGTTAAAGCAGTCTCCAGTTTTTTATAGCTTGGAAATCTTCTTGCCATTCCATCAATCAATTAATGTCATCCTGCTTACTTCACACCAACAAGAGTTAAGTCATGTTAGGTGACCCTTAGTTGGCAAACATTTATCAGTTTTATTGCATACAGTGATCATTAATTGTCGTATCAGTAACTGCCTGACCCTTGAAACTCCAAAATACTCCATACCTATAAACAATATTTATTTCTACAGCACATTTTCATACAAGTGATGTAGCTCAAAGTGCTTTACAGGATGAAAAAAAGGACAAAATATAAGAATAAAAGTAGGCAATAGTAATTAACACAGAAGAAAAGTAAGGTCTGATGGACAGGAAGGACAGAAAAAACAAACAAGAAAAAAAAACAAAATCTGCAGGGGTTCCAAGGCCACAAGACCACCCAGCCCCCCTAACATAAATGATCTCAATCAGTCCTCATGGTTTTCAGGCTTCACATGGAAGAATTTGATGATGATGGTCATGTGGACCTCTGGCCTTCAATCCATCAATGGAGGAATTGCGTGGTGCTTTGATTGGGTGGTGGTGGCACAGATCGGCGCGATAGAAAACCAGAAAAAGAACAGCAGAGAAAGTAGGGGTTAGTATGGATTGTGGAGATATGATAAAAATGATAAATAAATGCATATACTGAATATCAGGGTTAAACTGAAATGAAGCTATGAGAAAGTCATATTAAAGTAATGAGTTTTTATCAGTTTTTTAAAGTGGTCCACCGTATTAGCCTGGCGAATTTCTATCAGTCAGCTATTCCAGATTTGAGGTGCATAACAGCAGAAGGCCGCCTCACCACTTCTTTTAAGTTTAGCTCTTGGAATTCTAAGCGGACATTCATTTGAAGATCTAAGGTTACGATTTGAAGTGTAAGGTGTAAGACATTCCGAAATATAAAATGGAGCAGATTATTGAAGGTTTTATAAACTATAAGCAGAATTTTAAAGTCAATTCTAAATGGCACAGGTAACCAGTGTAATGACATCAGCACTGGTGTGATGTACTCGGATTTTCTTTTCCTAGTTAAGATTCTATCAGCCTCATTCTGCACTCGTTGTAACTGATTGATGTCTTTTTTGGGGTAGTCCTGAGAGGAGTGCGTTACAGTAATCTAGTCGACTGAAAACAAAAGCATGAACTCATTTTTCAGCATCTTGCCAAGTTATAAGAGATCTAACTTTTGCTATATTTTTTAAGTGAAAAAATGCTGTCCTAGTAATCTGATTAATATGCGATTTAAAATTTAGATCAGTCAACAATTACCCCTAAATTCTTTACCTCTGTCTTGGCTTTTAAGCCAAACAGATCAAGTTTATTTCTAATTCACTCACTACATCCATTTTTGCCAATTACTACAATTTCTGTTTTCTCCTTATGTAATTTGAGAAAATTACAGATTTAGTTAAAACTTAAAGAAAACAACTATTATGAAACACTAGCCTTGTAAGCCCCTGCTGTAAAAAGCTTGGGGTCCTAGAAACTATTGAAATCATCAGAAAAAAAATTGAAATGTGAAGATGTCAGGTAATTGAAAGGAACTACTCTGGGCGTCTCTCTCCTAGGAGGATTCGTGATGCCGACATGCTCACTTCGCTTGTGCATTAGCGTCGGGAGGAAAAGTCAAAGGGATACCATTTTGCCAATGTTAGCGGCTAAACAACTTTGTCTTTCTTCTGATGTTTCGTTTTGCTGACGTGCTGGCCTCGCTTGTGCTATTAGCGGCTAAACGAGTTGTCTGTTTCCTCAGAGGGCTCCTTACCCCGACTCCACCTCTCGCTTCCGGGCCGGACAGACACACTCACTTCCACGCGTAGACATTTATATATAAGATTATATAATATACATGAAAACCTGTTCATTACTTTATTGTTAAACAACAACATAAATTTTCCTAGTGACAAGAGTTAAAGTTAACAGAGCAGAATACAAACCCTGAATAGACGCTGTGACAGATAGGAGGCGCTGTTGCCTCTTGAACCCTCAGATCATACGCCAGACACCAGATAAAAGTCCAAATAATGACTTTATTATAATAATAATGCGCACAAAGCACCTCCACCACCACTGTACTTTCAATAATAAACAATACACAATAATCACAATCAATAATCCTCCACACCTCCCAGCAGCTCAGTCACCCTTCCTCCCAACTCGGCTCACTGCTGGGATCTCCCACAGTCCTTTTATACTTCTTGACCCAGGAAAATTACTTTTCTTCAGCCCGGAAGTACGTCATTTCCACTGTCCCCTCGACTGGGAAGTACTTCCGGGCTATAAGGCAAATAGAAGTCCCTGGGCCTCCCTGCAGCGCCCCCTGGTGGCCCCCATGGTATCCAGCAGGGCTGTACATTAAAACTCCAAGGTCCATGAGGCCCTGCTGGAATTCGGGGCACCTCCATGTTGCAGGGAGGGCTCCATCTGGTGGCCTGGGGTAATTGGTTGGGATAACCTTCCGGCCATATACCACAACGCATATACAAATAGAGCAAGCTGTAGAAAAATGTACGCTCAGTCAGAATAAATAGCAGTTGATAAGAGTGCATTACGTGATATTTTTGCATATCCAAAGGCCGTAGCAACATGTCGAGAGATAGAAGTGGGACAGTACTGTGTGAACGAGTGATTTAACAAGATGCAAATAGACAGAATAATAAACCGTAAATTACTACAGCTTTCAGTAAAGTTTGCAGTGTACATTGCCATGTTGGATTGGCGTCACGATCTGAAGTCGGACAAACTCGAACTGGACAGTCCAGGCCCAAGTTAGTCGAGTTGGAAATCTGACTTGAGGGGGTGATCCAGTTGAAAACTCTGACTAGGAAATCAGAAATTCCAACTTCCCACTTCAAATGGAACGCAGCATTGGTTCTATTTTGTTTTCTTTATGCAAACTTCCTTTAGCACACATGTACCAAATACCAAAAAAATTATATGATCATTTAAGGGTGTAATTTTTATGCTGATGATACTCAGATTTTGCTTTCTTTTTAAGCCTCGAGATCTACGTAGACTGTCTTCTCTAACTGAGTGTTAAACCAAATGTTGTCTGCTAACTGCCTTCTATTAAACTTGGGAAGAAACGGAGGCTTTGATTATTGCACCACCTGACTTTTTTTTTTTTTTATGCTGCGATTAGTCACAAGTTAATGGCAACCACTGCTTTTCTTCAGCCTTGACTGTGTAACTTAGGCATGATTTTTGACCAGCATCTGAGTTTAGAAGCTCATGTCAGTTCTACAGTACCCTCCATAATGTTTTAACTTAATTTACTCCGCATCTGCTCCACATTTTAAAATTACAAATCGAACAATTCAGACATGGGTGGCACGGTGGCGCAGTGATAGCACTGTTGCCTCGCAGTAAGGAGACCTGGGTTTGCTTCCCAGGTCCTCCCTGGGTGGAGTTTGCATGTTCTCCCCGTGTTTGTGTGAGTTTCCTCCCACAATCCAAAGACATGCAGGTTAGGTGCATTGATGATCCTAAATTGTCCCTAGTGGGTGTGTGTGTGTCCTGCAGTGGGCTAGCACCCTGCCCGGGGTTTGTTTCCTGCCTTGTGCCCTGTGCTGGCTGGGATTGGCTCCAGCAGACCCCCCGTGACCCTGTAGTTAGGATATAGCGGGTTGGACAATGACTGACTGACTGACAATTCAGACATTGTAATTAAAAGTGCACATTGCAGACTTTAATTTAAGGGGTTTTGCACACCATGTAGAAATGACAACACTTTTTCTACATGGACTCCCATTTCAGGACACCAAATTGTTTGGGACAATTGGCATCAAATTAGTGACAATTGTTACAAATGTAGGTAACAACATGTTCAATTATTCAAACTGCTTCTGAAGAAAATGTTTCTTTTTGAGTCAGGCTCAAAGTCGGCTCAAAGTGTGTCAATGCACTATACTACCGTCCTAAATAATATTCCGAATAAAATGTCGATTTGCTGGCACGGTGGCACAATGGGTGGCGTTGCTGCCTCGCAGTTAGGAGTCCCGGGTACGCTTCCCGGGTTCTCCTTGCATGGAGTTTGCATGTTCTCCCCATGTCTGCGTGGGTTTCCTCCCACAGTCCAAAGACATGCAGGTTAGGTGGATTGGCGATTCTAAATTGTCCCTAATGTGTGCATGGTGTGTGTGTGTGTGCAAGAGCCCTGCGATGGGCTGGCGCCCTGCCCGGGGTTTGTTTCCTGCCTTGCGCCCTGTGCTGGCTGGGATTGGCTCCAGCAAACCCCGTGATACTGTAGTTAGGATATAGCAGGTTAGATAATGGAGCAAATCGACATCCATCCATCCATCCAAGTGGGTGTTGCAATCCCCTCCTTTAAAAGAACCGGAAAGATCTTTAATTCATTTGGGGATTCTACAGACCTGAGATCATCTCTCCAGACCCTTCAGAGTCCTTGGGCCTATGATGTAGACTTTCCTATTCAGCTTACCCTCTCATCCTATCCAGCATTGTTCATTTATCTTCTCCCTTAGTCCTCTCCCTTCCATACCATTGTATAATAAAATGCTGATTTTTAATAAAGATGTGGATTGTTCCCCAGCACTACTTTTGTAATTTAGAAGGAAATCCCTGATCTTCCAGTATTCTACAATGTACGTGTTGTAGCCACTAGGGGGCATTCTGCCACCATAACCCAGACATAGACAGGCAGGAGACAGTGTTTATTTACAGTTTCTTACCAGTCTACAATACCCATAAGCACAACGCAGCACCACTAACACCATTCGGTCCCTTCTTCCTCCACTTTGTCCTCTCCTCCTGACTCTCGCCTTTCTGGAGTGAGGCAGCTCCTTTTTATAAGGCACTTGGATGGACTGCAGGTGCCTAACGAGCTTCTTCCGGCTACACTTCCGGGTGTGGTGGAAGCGTGACCAAATAAGGCCCTGGAAAGGTCCATGCGCCCCCTGGCGGTGGCCACAGGTTCCAACCGGGTTGAGCATCCATGCTCCTAACCCGTGGCCCCACTGAAGACCAAGGGAGCTGCCCTCTATTGGCCCGGGGAAGAAATTGTCCCAACAATCCTCTTTTCCCCGGTCCTTCCACACTTTGGGCATCCTGGCCAGGTAAGGGCTCTGGCCACCCTCCACAGTGTATATTTATATCTTCGGGATACTGCAGTGCTTACAATGTTGAGAGCGCTAATTTTTTTTTCCCTTTGTGACTATTAATTCAGGTCTCAGCCAAATGTGAGCCCAGGAAGAAGCATGTTTAACACAAACGCCACAGCACATCAGAGTACGCCTGGGACAAGAGCGGCATCTGGTCAGTGAACGATTTGTATATTTTCTTAAAATATTTTTTTATTTTTCAGAAGGCAGTAGTGTTATTTTATCGTGTGATAAAATGTTTTGAAGATCATTAGTATTCACTATTCCAACAAAATCTTTGCAAATCAAATCATACAATGAAAGCAAAGTATTTTTATTGTTATTCCAATAACTGACATCCCAATTATGAGTTAAAATGTGAGCCGACTTCTTCAAACAGCGCACCATAGTTACCTGGACTGTGTTAACCAAGTACTGTGATCGGTACTAGAGTTTGTAGGCCTAGAGATGCACCTGTCTTGATCTCAATGTGATACATAAAATGTTATAAAAAAGCATTGGAAGAATTAGTGTGACACTATATATTTTTTGTTTTTTAAACAGGTTATGGTGGGACAAAAAGAAGATGATTACTGGAACAAAACAACTGCAGTGATGTGACAATAAAAAGGAAGAAACAATTGATGTGAATCTTTGGGTGAAAAATGACATTTTGTTGTTGTAGTTTCAGACCTACTCACATTTTTAATTTCCATTACAGAGAACCCATTAATTTAAGCTGGAATTGGTTTCATCCCATACTTTAATAAAATATAAAAGGTGATTGTATGTTGACATCCAAATATGCAATTACATTCAAGAATTGTATTTTGACCAGCTATGTAATTTTATAAGTTAAAGCTTCTCTAAATTCTTGCCAGTCTTTTGGAGCTCCAGTCCTGTCTTGTTTGCCCACCCTTGTTAATTTCATTGAATATCAAAAGGCTGTCAATTAGTACTGAGTGAGTAAGGGCACATGTCTTAGAGTGCCCTGGGGCGTGCTGGCATCCCATCCAGACTAGTGCTGCTCCACTTACAATGCCCTCAATAACGTTTGCAACAGACCCATTTTTCCTTGATATCCCTCTCTGCTCCTCAGTTTAAAATCAAACAATTCAGACATTGTGATTAAAGTGCACATTACAGGCAGGCTTTCATTTAAGGGGATTTGCATACCATGTAGAAATGACAACACTTTTTCTACATGGACCCCCATTTCAGGGCACCATATTGTTTGGAACATTTGTACAAATGTAGGTTAACAACATGTTCAGTTATTCAAACTGCTTCTCAATAAAATGTTTCTTTTTGGGAAAAGGATTTTGAGTCAGGGCGGCACGGTGGCGCAGTGGTAGCTTCCTGGGTCCGCCCTGTGTGGAGTTTGCATGTTCTCCCTGTGTCTGCGCAGGTTTCCTCCAGGTACTCCGGTTTCCCCCCACAGTCCAAAGACATGCAGGTTAGGTGCATTGGTGATCCTAAATTGTCCCTAGTGTGTGTGTGTGTGTGTGTGTGTGTGTGCGTGAGCGTGTGTCCTGCGGTGGGCTGGCGCCCTGCCTGGGGTTTTTTTCCTGCCTTGCGCCCTGTGTTGGCTGGGATTGGCTCCAGCAGACCCCCGTGACCCTGTAGTTAGGATATAGCGGGTTAAATAATGGATGGATGGATTTGGCGTCAGGCTGTCACAATAATATGCATATATTACAGTGCCCTCCATAATGTTTGGAACAAGACATATTTTTTTCCTTGATTCCCCCCTCTGCTCCACAGTTTAAAGAGCAGACATCATGATTAAAGAGCACATTGAAGACTTTCATTTAAGGGGATTTCCACACATTTCGGTCACACAACATGTCTTCTATATGCAGCCCACCCCATTTCATGGCACTGTAATGTTTGGGACAAGTGGTGTCCCAGGTGTTTATGATTCTTCAGGTGGGATTTATTGCTTCATAAGAGACCTTCAGCTTGCTTCTATCTATAGTTACCATTGTTCAACATGAGGTCAAGAGCTGTGCCATTGACAGTCAAAGAAGCCATTATGAGGCTAAAAATCAAGAATCAAACCCTTTGAGTCATCTGTAAAACCTTAGGACTATCTAGATGAACTGTCTGGAACATCATAAAGTAGAACGAATGTACTGGTGAGCTCAGTAATCGCTAAGGGACTGATAGGCCAAGGAAGATGTCCACTGCTGATGACCGAAGAATCCTCACTAAGGTCAAGAAAAAGCTAGAGATGGGAAAATGATACCGAAGCGTTGAAGCTTGTGTCAAGCAATCTGAAGCGTAGTGAGTCGAATCACTGTGTTGGAGCTTATGTCAAAACATCACTATCACGTGACGTGACCCATGACGTATGAAGCTTCGAACGTCATCAGTGCTTCATGGGGCGCTTTATTAGTTTGACAGCGTTTCGTCGGTTTCACAGCTTTGCCGCTAAATTAGTAGGTAGTCCCTATAAAATGCATCATTCTCATTTAACAGTGTTGGATTGCGTGGAGAGGGAGATTTGGAGAGCTTTGGTGACGGATGGCACCTAATAGCGTTCAAAAGTTAAATAGTATAAATTTACAAGGAGCTTAGCAGAATAAAACAAACACAGACCTTTCTGACCTTTGACTGGTGACATGAGACTGAAACAGTGAGAGCTACTTCACTTGTGCTCTTGAGCGCTTGTCTTGACCTCACTTAACCACCAGATGTCGCTGTTCATACTGGGGATGAGGCTTCAAAGGTTCAGATCTTTTTCTGCACAAATGGAAAGAAAGCCTCAAAGCTTCATGAGGCTTTATTTTCCCTATCACTTGAAAAAGCCGTAAATGCCAGACCAGAAACAGTCTTCAGTCAAAGAAGCCATTATGAGGTTTAAAAACAAGAACTTTGACCTCAATCAATTCTTTGGAATATCATTAAGAAGAAAGAACACACTGGTGAACTCAGGAATCTCATAGGGACTGGTGGGCCAAGGAAGACCTCCACTGCTGATGACAGAAGAATCCTCACAGTGGTCAAGAATAAGCAACAAACGCCTGTCTGACAGATCAGAAACAGCCTTCAGGGGGCCGATGTGTTTTACAGTGCCACCTACAGACTCCAAAGGGTACAGGGTGGTCCAGATCGTCTGGATGACTTTGATTTATGCGGGGACGATTCCAGTTCGGCGAGAAGACGATTCTTCATGTCATCAGTTTGCACACTTCTGGATGGTCCGGGTTTTTTCGCGTGATTTTCTATGGAATAAACATAATAAGTTATAGCATAATGAAAATTGCATAATTAGATCTGGACCACCCTATAGAAGCAAGGTGAGGTATCTTATGAAACACAAGCAGAGAAGAGGCCATTCTGCCCAAGGAAGCTCACCAATCCTATCCACTTAATTCTTCTAAAATAACATCGTCAAGTTTTGAAAGTCCCTAAAGCGGGGATTCCCAATGTGGGGCGCACTTTGATTTTTTTAGGGGGGCAATTCAAGAATTTAGGTACGTTAAACAATTCATAAAATGAAAAAACAGAAATTCACTGTTTAAAATGAAAGAAAAAAAAAAATTTGTATTTTTTACAGAGACATTTATATATTTATATAAACAGAGAAGGGGTGGTGAAGAACCCTTTAATTTATGATTTTATAACCGGCTTGGGTTTTTCTACTTAGAAATCATTTTTATCATTAAAATAATATGAATTGTAACAATGATTATAAAATTTTGCAATATAACAAAAACATAAAATGATCAAAATATTACAGATTAAAGCTGTCATTAAAGTTATATTTATGAATATCACTTCTCTTATATATTTTCAAAATTGTACTTGCTGTATTTTCATATTCATATTATGGTTTTTTTTTTAACAATTTATTAGTGATTTCTTTGTCAGTACTTCAACTATCCTTTCCCTCTTTTGTTTCCATGTTCTTTGGAAGCTTGTTTAGGCCAAATTAATGACATTATGGGCTTCCTCCACGTGAGTAGGAGTTCACTTTTTGAACAGGTAATAATAAAAAATAAGGGGGACATCATGATTTTAGAGAGGCCTAGGTTGGGGCATGACCAAAAAAAGGTTGGGAACCACTGCCCTAAAGTCCTTCTGTCTACCAAACTACTTGGTCACTTATTCCAATACGTCTAATAAGTTTTCAACTGTGTCCCCGTGTTCTTACTGATCTAATTTTAATGTCACTGTCTTGAGCCACTGGACTCGTTTCCTTCATGATTTTGAACACTTCAGTCATGTCTGATTGAAATTGTCCCAAGCATTATGACTTGCAGGGAGACCATGTAGAATACATGACCAAAATGTATGCAGATCCCCTTAAATTAAAGTCTGCAATGCACGTTTTAATCATATTTGAAGTGTTTGATTTGTAATTTTAAACTGTAGAGCAGAGGGCTAAATCGAGGAAAAAAATGTGTCTTTGTCTCAAACATTATGGATGGCATTGCATGCTCTATAATGGAACATAAAATGGCCGAATAGATAACCTGAAAGTAGTTGAATTTATTTAAAGAAATGTTGCCATGCTTTAGTCAGTACTACTGATACTGAAAATCTTCTTCTTCTTCTTTCGGCTGCTCCTGCTACGGGTGGCCACAGCTGATCATCTTCTTCCATATCTTCCTGTCCTCTTCATCTTGCTCTGTCACACCCATCACCTGCATGTCCCCTCTCAGCACATCCATAAACCTTCTCTTAGGCCTTCCTCTTTTCCTCTTACCTGGCAGCTTTATCCTTAGCACCCTTCTCCCAATATACTCAGCATCTCTCCTCTGCACATGTCCAAACCAACGCAATCTCGCCTCTCTGACTTTGTCTCCCAACCGTCCAACTTGAGCTGACCCTCTAATGTCCTCATTCCTAATTCTGTCCATCCTCGTCACACCCAATACAAATCTTAACATCTTTAACTCTGCCACCTCCAGCTCTGTCTCCTGCTTTCTGGTCAGTGCCACCGTCTCAAACTCATATAACATAGCTGGTCTCACTACCGTCCTGTAGACCATCCCTTTCACTCTTGCTGATATCCGTCTGTCACAAATCACTCCTGACGCTCTTCTCCACCCATTCCACCCTGCCTGCACTCTCTTTTTCACTTCTCTTCCACAATCCCCATTACTCTGTATTGCTGAACTCAAGTATTTAAACTCTTCCACCTTAGCCAACTCTACTCCTTGCATCCTCACCATTCCTCTGACCTCCCTGTCATTTTCACATCACTGATACTGGTGACTTTATTGAGAATACGCTTAGCTACTGTATGATAACGGTCAGGATGGAAATGTGCACAAGAGTAGGTAGGGCTGCTGCAAACAATGCAAGTGAAGCTCTGTATTCGGAAGAAATTCACTGAATGTATGTGACAAAGGAAATATTTTCATTCTTTAAAATCAATATTTTAAAGTGCAAATTGTAAGAAGAATTTAAAAAGTTTGACTTTTATTGATAAATTTTAAATGTTGTGTAAATATTTTAGACAAAGAGTAAGTAAAAATAATTTTTGTTAAGGTGCTATTACTTTTCATGGGTGATGATGTTTGTTTTTGTTTTGCTTTTTTGTAAATAAAGAAATATGCTGAATAAGAGAAAGATCTTAAAATCATTCATCTACAGCAGTGGTCACAAACTCCAGTTCTGGAGGGCTGCAGTGGCTGCAGGTTTTCACTCAAACCCCCTTCTTAATTAGTGACCTGTTTTTGCTGCTAATTAATGTCTTTTGAATTCATTTTAATTAACTTGCTCTTGAAGACTGAGACCCCTTAATTGTTTTTTCCTTAATTAGCTCCCAAACAATAATGAGACACAAAATGAGCCAAAACTCAGCAGCTAATGGTGTCCATTATCTGAAAATAAAGAAAGATGAAGGGCTTAGGAATGTTGATCTGCTCAGGTCCTCAAAACATTTGACCAGAGCTCTTAGAAAAGAGAAAATCAACAATTTCAGAAATGTCTGCTATTACACAATGAGAGCAGCAGCAAGCTATGGAATTAAAGAACGGGTTTAATTAACGACAAAAATTGGCTCCTAATTGAACAGCTGGTTGGAGTGAAACTGGTTTGTGTGTGAGGCCCTGACTTAGCTGGTCTTCTGTTGGCTCCCTCACTTAACATTTCATTTCTGTTAAAGGAAAGAAATGAAGAAATTCAAAGGAACAGTGAAGGAATTCAGGGGAACAAATCTTAAAACAACAAGTCAATTAAAATTAATTCAAAAGAAGTTAATTAGCAGCAAAAACAGGTCACTAATTAAGAAAAGGTTTAGAATGAAAACCTGTAGCCACTGTGGCCCTCCAGGACCAGAGCTGGGGACTCCTGAACTGGAGTATTTACATTCTCGTATGCTCGAATGGATGTAAAACATGTTGAAAAATACAAGCAGTATAATTAATGTTTTATTTCATAAATTTCTTTTACAGGGGCACCACGGTGGCACAATGGCAGCACTGCTGTCTCGTAACCAGCAGACTGGGGTTCAAGTCCTGGGCACTCCATGCGTGAAGTCTGCATGTTCTTTCTGTGCGCACATAATGTGGCTTTCCCCTGGTGCTCCGGCTTCCTTCTTGGTGATCCTAAATTAGCCCATGTGTGTGTACACTCTGTGGTGGGTTAAAACCGTGTTCAGGAATTTTTCCTACCTTAATAGTAACAATTCTTTACATTTATATACATTTCTTACTACTCCAAGCATTTTACATAGTGATTGGGGAGCCACTTCAACCACCACTAATGTGTAACATCCACCTGGATGATGAGACGGCAGCCTCACCACACATTGGCTGGTGAAGTGGTTAGAGACAGCCAATCAGAGATTGGCTGGTGAAGTGGTAAGAGACAGCCAATCAGAGATTGGCTGGTGAAGCGGTTAGAGGTAGCCAATCAGAGATTGGCT
>JANRMT010062835.1:10541372-10553743 GCA_026402145.1 Polypterus bichir lapradei | reverse complement strand
AATGAGAATTCAACGTCAATGCTCTCCTGGCTGACTTCTGTCTCCTATGAGTTCCGGTTTAGAACGTCAAGGATTCCTGGGGTCAGATAGTGTTTAAACTGGTGGAGGCAGGGGAGGTAGGGTAATTATGGCTCCTTCCGGAAGTGACATCACGGGTCCTCAGGTTAGTTCTCCTTCACAAGACGAAGGAAAACGAAAACCATGTGTTAGTATGGGTCCAATGGAAGCATTTCTGGGTCAAGCAGAAGCCCTGAAAAACAGGGAGCATGAATCCCTGTAGCACCCCTTGACATCACCCATGGGGCCCAGCAGGGTTGATTCACTGCATTACAGTTCCCCTCATGCCCTGCACAAGTTCAACTGGTTACTAATGTCCTGGGATACTGCTAGCTAGCAGACTGGGGATAAACATATTCTGGAAAAGTAGCCTTTCCCTATTGCTTTTTTGCAGGTAAGGGTCCCATACCCATCCTGGACAGCATGCCAGTCCATCGTCCTGCCTCTCCTTTTCTCCTGGGCGGGATAAACCTGCCTGGCACCTACAGTGTGTATTGAATATCTGTATAGAGCTCTGTCAAATGTATGTTAAAGCTATTGATTTATATTATTGGGTAACCACACAAGCTTATCAGACTGAATGGCCTCCTCTTGTTTGTAAGACTTCTTGTGCTATCGTATAGAATGAGTACATTGAGTTAGGCGCACGTATTGTTCATGTATACTGAGTCAGGAATACGCATCTTCAGGTGTATTGCGTATTGAATATGCTGTACTGACCTGATTAAGTCGTATTTAGTGTCTCGAATGTCTGTATGGAGATCAGGCCAAATGTCTATTAGAGATACTGAGTTGTATTATTAGGCAATCAGCTATCTTAATAGACTGAATGGTCTCCTGCCATTTGCCAAAAATCTTCTATTTGTATGTTGATTATGTGAATTGAGTCAGAAATATGCGTGCTGAGTTCAGAGTATATGTGGCATTGCTGACTCAACCATAAGCGCTGATCCCCTGGGGGTTGCCTTTTTATTTAAGCCGTGCTCTGCGTCACATTCTTTTCTTCTGCCACTTTAACGGCCTGCCAGTTGAAAGCGTTGCGCAGACTTTACAGCTGGCTGAGAGTCTAACAGAAGAAAATGTAAACAGAAGGATTCTGAAATATTTGTCATTGTCTAATGACTTTAAACAAACTAGACCACCAAACATGCAGTGTTCCCTAAGAAAGGAGCCAGTCAGCAGCTTAAGGCTAACCAAGCCTTAAGACGACTCACCAACACTTTCAAAAATAATGATCTGTATTAACAGTTAATAGGCTGGGTTATTTCTGCAATTAACACGGAACAATCCAGAAAATAACAGCAATATTTGAAACAGGCTCAAGAGTAGAATGAATCAAAAAGAACGACAATTTATTTCTTGTATAACCTAAAATCACACAAGGAGCGCCACAATGGGCTTCAACAGACCCAGTTTTATGACAGCCCCCCTGCCTTGACACCCTAAGAAGACAAGAAAAAACTCACCAAAAAATACCTTTTTAGGGAAATAAAATGGAAGAAATCTTGGGAAAGGCAGTTCAGATAGAGATCCCCTTTCAGGTAGGTTGGGTGTGCAATGGATGTCAAAAAATGGGTTAAATATAACATTCAAAGCAATGCACAAGTAATCCCCCTCACAGAGATCAATGGCAAGTCTATCATGGCCACCTCAGGAATACAATTCAATAGTACAATAGGAACAGTACAAGAAAAGATGATACCACTCACTAAATATAGAACTGTCACATTTGAGGATTTGGATTTGTTCAGAGTCCTGGAGACCTCGGCCAACAAATTGCCTCTCCCTATTGGCCATTCCACAGCTGAGTCTGTGCTTGGCTGGCCAATCGGATGAAAGGACCCCTCTATCTGATGATTCCAGTGCTCCATTATCGTGAGATGACTTTTCTATAGGAAGGCAAATAACAATACAATACAATTTATTTGTGTATAGCCCAAAATCACACAAGAAGTACCACAATGGGCTTTAACAGGCCCTGCCTCTTGACAGCCCCCCAGCCTTGACTCTCTAAGAAGACAAGGAAAAACTCCCAAAAAAACCCTTGTAGGGAGAAAAATGGAAGAAACCTCAGGAAAGGCAATTCCAAGAGAGAGCCCTTTCCAGGTATGTTGGGTGTGCAGTGGGGGTAAGTACAGCACAATACACAGAACAGAACACAAGTAATCCTCAATACAATATAATAGTGCAATAGAAATATTACAAGTACAGAGAACAATTCTACGGAAGTAGAGAAAGGACGTGCAATATCGTTATTTTTTTAATTGTTTCCTCGAGATAACGGACTAATTTTATCGAGATCTTGATAAAACAAAAGATCTTGTTTTCTCGAAATTATGAAATAATTGTATCTAACGTTTAATGTTTAGCTTATTGAAGCCACACCCTGTTTGAAATGGCAGAAGTGCAGAACTATATGATCAGCGCGTCACATTTTTGTTCAATCAAGGGCTGACGCAGGCTGAAATATGTTTATGCCTTAGTTTAGAAAATAATAACGCTAGTGTCCGTCATTTAAGAAGACGGTTAGCAAGGCTTCAGCTGTAGGCATTGCAGTCTAAGCGAGCCTGATGCCAGGAGCAAAGGTTAAGTTTCATTTTATCGAGATCGTGATAAAATTATTCCATTATCTCAAGAAAACAAATTTTCGTTTTCTCGATATCTCAATAAAATTATTCTGTTATCTTGAGGAGACAATTTAAAAAAATAATAATATTGCACGTCCTCTCTTTGCTTCCGTACAATTCAATAGTAGATTTGTTCAGAGCCCTGGAGACCTCGGCCATCAAGCTGCCACACCCTATTGGCCATTCCACAGCTGAGTCAGTTTTGGGCCAGCCAATCCAATATAAGGACCCCTTTACCCGACAATTCCTGCGATCCTCTATCAGAGCTGACTTTTCCGTAGGCAAGCAAAACAACTTGGCAGTAGGGCAGTGGCACCAAGGGCCACATGTGAATACTGAGAAGTGACACAGAATAGGGAGGGTTAGTAACAAATTATAAATATTGTATTACTTATGTTTTAATACCAATGACAACAGAGATGCAGTTTGCACAGCCAATCAGCACCTCTAGTCAGGGTATGCTAAATTGAAGTAATGAGTCTACAGATTGAAAGCTGAGACTGCTGGACAGTTTATTACCAGGATGCTGCAGTATTGCACTATGCTTATATGATATGATATGCTCCTTAGGGACAAGCTGACAGAAATGGGAGTAGACTCACACCTGGTGGCATGGATCATGGACTATCTTACAGACAGACCTCAGTATGTGCATCTTGGGAACTGCAGGTCTGACATTGTGGTCAGCAACACAGGAGCGGCGCAGGGGACTGTACTTTCTCCGGTCCTGTTCAGCCAACATACATCAGATTTCCAATACAACTCGGAGTCCTGCCACGTGCAAAAGTTCGCTGAAGACACTGCTATTGTGGGCTGCATCAGGAGTGGGCAGGAGGAGGAGTATAGGAAGCTAATCAAGGACTTTGTTAAATAGTGCAACTCAAACCACTTACACCTGAACACCTGCAAAACCAAGGAGCTGGTGGTGGATTTTAAGAGACTCAGGCCCCCGTGATCATCAGAGGTGACTGTGTACAGAGGGTACAGACCTATAAATACCTGGGAGTGCAGCTGGATGATAAACTGGACTGGACTGCCAATACTGATGCTCTGTGCAAGAAAGGACAGAGCCGACTATACTTCCTTAGAAGGCTGGCGTCCTTCAACATTTGCAATAAGATGCTGCAGATGTTCTACCAGACGGTGGTGGCGAGTGCCCTCTTCTACGTGGTGGTGTGCTGGGGAGGCAGCATAAAGAAGAAGGACGCCTCACACCTAGACAAACTTGTGAGGAAGGCAGGCTCTATTGTAGGCATGGAGCTGGACAGTTTGACATCTGTGGCAGAGCGACGGGCGCTGAGCAGGCTCCTGTCAATCATGGAGAATCCACTGCATCCACTGAACAGGATCATCTCCAGACAGAGGAGCAGCTTCAGCGACAGACTGCTGTCCCCGTCCTGCTCCACTGACAGAATGAGGAGATCGTTCCTCCCTCACACTATGCGACTCTTCAGTTCTACCGGGGGGGGAAAAAGTTAACATTATTCAAAGTTATTGTCTGTTTTTACCTGCATTTTTATTACTCTTTAATTTAATATTTTTTTGTATCAGTATGCTGCTGCTGGATTATGTGAATTTCCACTTGGGATTAATAAAGTATCTATCTATCTGTCTATCTATCTATCTATCTAAATCATGAACTCCATCAAAACTCATAAAAAATCTGTTCGAAAGCAACGGTTTTATTATCGATAGTAACTCTGTCAAAAATGTAAAGAAACTATTAATTGTTTTATTTTCAATGGCAACATTACTAAAAGTCTGCATCTCAATGAGAGAACCTGAAGCGTAATGCAGACTTAGGGCCGGGTTATACCTGACGCTTAGAACGCTTACGCACTCGCATCATGGCTGTCACACGTTCCCAGCGCTCTTTTGACGCATCCCCTGAGCACATCGGTGGAAATTAATGTAACACGTGCATGAGGTGATATGAGTGGCATGTGTGTTCAAGTTTTGGCACGTGACGTCAGCATCTCTGCTTACTATCAACATCTCCATTATGAGAGCTACAGCTGTCAGAACAGCTGCCATCAAATCGCCAGCTCTTTTGAAGTGGTTGTGGAAACGTGTAAGACATGGAAGTAAATTCATGCAAAATGGAAGATGTCCAAGAAATTAAGTGGGGATTTGTCCATTGCAAGATAGCACAGTGTGACTGTAAGCTACATTGCAGCTCCAACAGGATCAATCTGTGTGCTTCGATGTTTGATGAATGGTTTGATGCAGTGAAGCAACTCATCAGATTTTCAGATCTTCATGGTGAGTTTTCTTCATCCCTTTCTCTCATAGGCAATACAAGGCAATAAACGCCCAAACTTTACACCAGCTGTTTCAGAGTGAAATCAAAGACTTCTCCTTTTTGGGCGCAATTACAGTCAGCACTGCACTGTCAGATCTAAGTACTAGCGTGGCGAATTGCTCGCATACTGAAGTGACTTTAGCTGCAAGAGGAGTCCAATTTTACTTTATGGTGCTAAGCAGAGTTGTATTGTGGGGCAGAGCAGTCTATTAGCTAGTGAAAGAAGCTGTGAAGAAGCTGTCTGTTGTTACAGTCCTGCCTTTGTCCAGTCTGATAGCGGTCAAGGGACATCGTATCTTTGATTGCCGGTACAACAAATAGTTCTGAGCAGGCATCAGCCACAGCGCTGCTCTTGTGAAAAGAATGGAGATAAACGCCATCAACTCAAAGAACGTGACATGAACATCACTGAGAGAATAAAACTGAATAATAAAATAAACAAGCGTTAACTTTTACAAGTAGCCAAAATTTACACCGGGTGTTACAGACTCAAATCAAATGTATGTGTGATTATTTTATAGTAATAATAATTGTGGGCGGCACGGTAGCACTGCTGCCTCGCAGTTAGGAGACCCGGGTTCGCTTCCCGGGTCCTCCCTGTGAGAAGTTTGCATGTTCTCCCCGTGCCTGCATGGGTTTCCTCCCACAGTCCAAAGACATGCAGGTTAGGTGCATTGGCGATGCTAAATTGTCCCTGGCGTGTGTGTGCCCTGCCCGGGGTCTGTTTCCTGCCTTGCACCCTGTGTTGGCTCCAGCAGACCCCCGTGACCCTGTAGTTAGGATATAGCAGGTTGGATAATGGATGGATGGATGGATAATAATAGTAGCACACTACTCAAAACGCAGAGCGTTCGGTCTCGAACCCGAGACCTTTGGGTTATAAGGCATCAGTTGTTACCTCTACATCATTCAAGAACACGTAGCAACTTATTTCCTGTCGATTGACATTTGAGTTTGAGTTTTTAACCCTTAAACTGCCACATACTTGGGGGGTTAATGCACCCCTGGACGCCAAATACTTTTTTTGCTGCACTTTTTAAGTAAATGTCACAGTTCACAAAGAAAATGTGAAATTTTAATGGAACACGTATTGTTTTCATGCAAAGAGCATCACAAGTACTGCAACATCTGATCATTTTACACACTGCAAATGAACTGTAAAAACCATGATGGAGCTCTTGAGGTCAACAGGTATCTATTGCCACCCATTGGAGACAAGTCCACCTTACATGGAGCTCCAGAGTGGATGCTCTGAGCTTTAGAAATACATACTTGTAGCATTTTATAATAACGTAGTTTTGCTCCACATTCAGTTTTGTGCAAACCATTTCACTCATCACTGCTTCTTCTTCTTTTTTTTTTTGTTAAGGGTAAATTTCACACAAACATTAGGAAGTTTTTCTTTACACAAAGAATGATAGATACTTGGAATAAACAACCAAGTAGTGTGGTAGACAGTAATACTTTAGGGACTTTCAAAACTCGACTTGATGTTTGTTTGGAAGAAATAAGTGGATAGGCCTGGCGAGCTTCGCTGGGCTGAATGGCCTGTTCTCGTCTACAGTGTTCTAATGTTCTTTTTCTTTTGGCTGCTTCTGCGCAAACAAAATAAAATGCTGTCTGCTTCTACAAGACACACCTAAAACACACAAAGTGCGACAAGTGCAAAGTCCACTGTGATGTTAACATCCCATTTATGAAAGACACCATGTAAATAGAAATCATTGTGACTGTTTCCCTGTCGGATTTCCCAATAAACGTGTTGCCTCACTCATTCCTGTGAGTGCCTGATCATTTCATTCCATGCGTTTTGTCAAGAACGACAGAACCTGGAATTCACCAAGCCTTCATTTTTCTTTTGTTTGCCTCATGAACCAGGAGAGCTCTGATTTCTAAGTAACTCTGGTTGTCATACTGCTGCAACACTCAGTGACCTCTGAGGAAATTCATAGAGGGTGCAGCTCCTCGTTTGTAAACATTTATGAAAGATTCAGTGCGTCGTGAGGGGGCATAGGTGGGGGCGGACACAGGCTGGAACGGCCAGCCGGCTTACTAAATGAAAAACACGGGATGATTGTGAAATTCAGCCAACGGTGACACCTCTCCAGCTAAGAGGTTATCAAATAAACAGTTAAAAGGTTCAGCTGAGAACTGGTTTCACACACAGGCATTTTGTTGATTTAACATTTCAAGATTTAAGATTCATTATACATGCACTAGCTGTGTAAGCCCACGCTGTTAAAAGCCCAGGCTCCTAGAAACCATGGATTCTGCCACTTCAATCAATCAATCGCATCGCTTGTGTATTAGCAGCTCCTTGTCAGTTTCATTTTGCTGATGTGCTCGCCTTCGTTGTCCATCAGCGGCTAAGCAAGTTCTTCTCTCCTTGTCGGTTTCGTTTTCCCGATGTGCTCACCTCGCTTGTGTATTAGCGGCGGTGGTTTCAGTTTGGCGACAGAGTCGCTTTCTTTGAGCTTCAAGCTGTAGCCTTGAACATCCGGGCCGGACAGACAAACATACACACACACACTTTCACGCGTAGACGTTTATATATAAGACAATGTGAAGTGAAATGTAAGCCTGATTAGTTCAACAGACTGTGCATTAGAGAAATACTAGGGACGTTCAAAAAGTTTCCGAACGTTTAGATAGATAATCCATAAAAAGGTAAAAATACCAAATGTTTAAAACAAGGCTAAAACATGAGAATAACTTAAAGCAGTCACTGTGGCCAGACCAGCCAAGTACAGCTCCTTCCTGGTCTCTCCAGCTCACCCAAAGTTTGCTCAGCTGAAGAGACTTCAGCAGTCACGGTCCTCTCGCTACCGGCCCCCATCTTGGCTGCCTCTGCCAGCGTCTGCCAGACCACTCGGGGTCCCATCTTCCTTTATGAACACATAGTCATCCCTCAGATCCCTAGGGAGGACTCTATCTCGATTGACCCCACTCCTACACATTGTCAGTGGGCGTGATCCTTAGCTCCACACAGGACCCCTGTCCACGCTGACCTCTCTCTTTCAGCTGGCTAGTTCGTCCACTCTCTTGAGTTGCCCCAATACCATGCTCTCACTCTCCAAGCCTCTTTTGTTTTTTTTGTTTTCTGTTTTTCCTCCCGATCTCCTGTGCCGGCCTGTACTGATATGGCTGTGTGGGTGCAATGTCTCAATCACGCACTGCAGGAAGTCGATTAAGCAATTGAGAACGATCGCACCATCACATATGAGACTATCCCCAATTAACCCATCGCACCCACGGAGTCTGACACAGCCAAATGGATTATTTAAAAACTGTCCTTCAGTCAGAACCGCTGATCCGCTACACCACAGACTCTCTCAACCAGCCTCCACATGGAGGCCAACTATCTAGCTGGCAAACTTCACCATAACAAACTGACGCCCTATTGGCTGTAGGGTTTGGACAAAGTCTATAAATTTGCTTGCTTTACCACTCCCTCCCTCTCCCTCTCACACCATCTTGATGAAGGAGCATCTCTAACACCATTTCCATGAAAAGGACAACACAATGAAGAGCACAGCTCAGCAGCCATATTGAGACAGGCGTGCGGCCTGTTCTGATGAAAGCTAGAAAATGATGACAACTAGAGACATTTAAAGTAACAAACAAGTCTGTGTGCCACCTGAAACTACACATCAGCATTTATCAGGTTATATGGTTGCCAATATTCACTTGTATTTTGCTTATTGTATTTATTTACTAATATTACCAATAATGCATTATTTAAAGTTGTAACTTAACTCTTGCTTGTCTTTTACTCTACTAGGGGGCTTTGCCCCCTGCTTACATCACTTGCCAACTCCCCCGGCTCGCTTCGCTCGCCAACCACTCCCGTCTCTGCCACTCACGTTGTGAAGAGGGGGGTTGAATGCACCCCGAAGAGATGCGGTTGCTCCTCCGAAACCCCCTCTTAAATGGTGATACAATGGGAAACAAATACAGTATATATATATTTTTATACCTCCTCTTTGCTTGATCAGTTGCTGGCTTGCTGCTGCTGCTGCCGTGCCGTGTGATCTGCATGCACTTCTGTCGTATCACCTATGTCCACATATTCAACCTCTTTTTGCTTTTACTTTTTAATCAATATCGCATTGAATTTTTATTCTGTGTTTGGAATTACATAGTGCCAAAGCAACGTATAACTGCCCGTGAGTGAATATCGTTTCTTTCTCTCTACAAGAAATGTGTCTGACAATAGCATCCACACAAATGAGAAATGATTTCTCTCGTGGGATTTCACTTTCACCAAACAATAAATCTTTTAATTCTCGCGGAAACGCCTCTTCATTGGGAAGAAACACTCATTTTTTTTCCCTGATGGCAACACGAATTAGACGATCTACAAGTCTCCTACTTAAAGTTTAAATCCAAACAATATATTCGATCTCTTTTCTCTGTTCCGTTAGTTCACCAAGTAATAATTTCCGTTTCTTTGCGCTAATGCAATCTTTACTATCTTTTTTTTTGAGACTTTCGAATTTTCGTACTTTCATTATCTCTAACCTGCTCGGCATGTGTACCGCACCAACGTTTCTTTACAACGTTCTACTTTGTCATCTACTCTTTGTCTTTTATTTCCTGCCCCAGACATGGTTAAATCTCGTGGCACAAAGACTCATCTCGCGGAACGTGAAAGTGTGTCTGTGAGAAAATCACGTCTCGTGTCCCCGTGAGACAGTCCAGGAACAATCTCTTTCATCTCACGGGACTTTAAAGTGTCTCTCTGAGAACATCATGTCTCGTCTCCCTCATTTCCCTCCCAAGATTTTTTTTTATAATAGAGAGATGTAATTGCCTAAGGTTATACAGTCATATGAAAAAGTTTGGGAACCCCTCTCAGCCTGCATAATAATTTACTTTACTTTCAACAAAAAAAATTACAGTGATATGTCTTTCATTTCCTAGGAACATCTGAGCACTGGGGTGTTTTCCGAACAAAGATTTTTAGTCAAGCAGTATTTAGTTGTATGAAATTAAATCAAATGTGAAAAACCGGCTGTGCAAAAATGTGGGTCCCCTTGTAATGTTGCTGATTTGAATGCATGTGACTGCTCAATACTGATTACTTACAACACCAAATTGGTTGGATTAGCTCGTTAAGCCTTGAACTTCATAGACAGGTGTGTCCAGTCATGAGAAAAGTTATTTAAGGTGGTCAATTACAAGTTGTGTTTCCCTTTGACTCTCCTCAGAAGAGTGACAGACAGCATGGGATCCTCAAAGCAACTCTCAAAAGATTTGAAAACAAAGATTGTTCAGTCTCATGGTTTAGGGGAAGGCTACAAAAAGACATCTCAGAGGTTTAAACTGTCAGTTTCAACTGTAAGGAATGTAATCAGGAAATGGAAGGCCACAGGCACAGTTGCTGTTAAACCCAGCAGGTCTGGCAGGCCAAGACAAATACAGGAGCGGCATATGCACAGGATTGTGAGAATGGTTACAGACAACCCACAGATCACCTCCAAAGACCTGCAAGAACATTTTGCTGCAGATGGTGTATCTATACATCGTTCTACAATTCAGCGCAATTTGCACAAAGAACATCTGTATGGCAGGGTGATGAGAAAGAAGCCCTTTCTGCACTCACGCCACAAACAGAGTCGCTTGTTGTATGCAAATTCTGATTTAGACAAGCCAGATTCATTTTGGAACAAAGTGCTTTGGACTGATGAGACAAAAATGGAGTTATTTGGTCAGAACAAAAAGCGCTTTGCATGACAGAAGAAGAACATTCCAAGAAAAACACCTGCTACCTACTGTCAAATTTGGTGGAGGTTCCATCATGCTGTGGGGCTGTGTGGGTAGTTCAGGGACTGGGGCCCTTGTTAAAGTCGAGGGTTGGATGAATTCAACCCAATATCAACAAATTCTTCAGGATAATGTTCAAGCATCAGTCACAAAGTTACGCAGGGGTTGGATATTCCAACAAGACAATGACCTAAAACACATTTTGAAATCTACAAAGGCATTCATGCAGAGGGAGGAATACAATGTTCTGGAATGGTCGCCACAGTCCCCTGACTTGATATCATCATAAATCTATGGGATGATTTGAAGCAGGCTGTCCAGGCTCGGCAGCCATCAAATTGAACTGAACTGGAGAGATTTTGTATGAAGAATGGTCAAAAATACCTCCATACAGAATCCAGACACTCATCAAAGGCTATAGGAGGCGTCTAGAAGCTGGTATATTTACGAAAGGAGGCTCAACTAAGTATTGATGTCATATCTCTGTTGGGGTGCCCAAATTTATGCACCTGTCTAATTTTGTTATGATGCATATTGCAAGTTTTCTGTTAATCTAATAAACTTAATGTTACTGTTGAAATCCTACTGTTTCCATAAGGCATGTCAGATATTAAAAGGAAGTTGCTACTTTGAAAGCTCAGCCAATGATAAACAAAAATCCAAAGAGTTAAGATGGGGAGACGTTATAAAGTACAATACCTTATAAACAGGGGTAAGTGTATGGGATTTGAGCCATTCATACAAAGGCTACACATTAATAATACAAAAGGGGACAGCAGAGTAATATAGAACTCTACCAATACAAAACAACATTTCATTACAGCAGATCCAGCTTGTTATTTCCTCGATTGAAACAAGACTCAGAATAATAGAAATTAAAGAAACCCCATGCCATATGACTCCTTCATTTTCACAGCAACCCCTGGAGCTACCCACGGTACCCATCAGGGCTGAGATAAAAAAAACTCCAACTCCCATGGTACCCTGTGGGAATCCAAGGAACCACAGCAATCCAGGGGAGCTGCCATCTAGTGTTCTGGGGGAGGCAGTGCCCTAAAGAAGCTGCCTTCCCTAATCCATCCAATTCTTGGGCGTCCTGATTGGGTTGGTCTGCTGGACATCTCTTACAGCACATAAACACTTCCAGACAGGACTAGACATTTTTCTTCCTGTGTCAATACTGGAATTTTGCTGAAAGCAAAATGCAATTTGTTTCACCAATTTTTTGTAAAACGAAACACAATTTTGCAGAGAATTCAATGTTGCGCCAATTATTTCTCTCCTCAGACAATAATTTTTAGAGGGATGTTTCAGCTATTGACCAGTGCAAAGCAATATCTATACCAGTGGTTCTCAAACTGTGGGGTGGGCCCCCCTAGGGGGGCACGAAGTAACAAAAAGGGGGGTGCGAAGATGTGAAAAAAAGAAAACAAGAATCTTACAGTAGCGTAGTCGGCAAGGATCTGAGCAGGAGGATTTAGAGAATGCACACAGGGAAGACTTTCTTGATCTCTTCAGCTTATTGGCATCAGAATTTGTGCAAAGTTTGGACTTTTATTCGGACATTCTTATGTCTAGTAAGCTATTTGTTACAAAGAAAATGTAAAAAATGTTAAATA
>JANRMT010062835.1:10522893-10541272 GCA_026402145.1 Polypterus bichir lapradei | reverse complement strand
GCCACAAACAGGAAGTTAATATCACCAACCATTCCCATTTTATTAAGATGTATCCATATAAATGGCCCACCCTGTATACAAAAGATACAATGATTGCATTCACATTAAACAAAATTCACAATATATAAAACAGAAGAATTTCAGTATAAACAAAATAGTTTTGAGAATGTTCACAAAAATATAAAACATAATTAACTAACTCAGCCACACCAGCAGCCACCACTCCGGGAGCCAGAGTTGGGAGGAGAGGGACTAAGCTTGCCAGAGAGGAATGGAGGAGAAAAAGAGGGAAAGTATTATGTGCAATGGTGCTTTGGACTGTGTTGTGTGCCTGTGGGCAACGAGAAAAGAAAAAATAAAAACACTTTATTTTAATAGTATGCCTCCCATGTCTGTCTGTGTCGGGTTAAGCGCTGGTATAGTGCATCTTTGTCACATTGTGCCACTGATGAACTGCTTGACTTGCCTATTGTTACTCATTTTGATGCTCGACATGCACATCAGAAGTGGTCGTCCACCTGAACCTAAGCACGATCAGGCCCAGCCAGTACTTGGAAGGGAGACCACCCAGGAAAAGCTTGGGGTGCTGCTGGAAGAAGTGTTATTGAGGAGGCCAGCAGGGGGCGCCTACCCTGTGGTCTGAATTTGGATCCCAATATCGCTGTACAGTGTGCTGTAAAGATAGCGCCATTCTTCAGATGAGACATAAAACTGAGGTCCTGACTCTCAGTGATCGTAAAAGATCCCTGGGTATCCTTCATAAAGAGTAGACTGTATCCTGATGACCTGTGTGACAGATTAAGGGTTTCCTCGCACCCTTGTACCCTCAGACCACACGTCAGACACCAGATAAAAAGTCCAATTATTATTTATTATAATAATAATGTGCACAAAGCACGCTCCTCTCCACAATTCTCAAATAAGCAAACAATACTCAAATAACCAATCCTCCACTCCCAGACGCTTAGCCACCCTGCCTCCCAACTCAGCTCATTGTCTGGGAGTTCCCATGATCCTTTTATACTCCGTGACCCGGAGGTGTTCTTACCCAACAGTCCACAAGTCCTTATTCCTTCCGGGTCAGGGTAAATAGTCCTTTTCTTCAACCCGGGAGCACGTCGTTTCTTCCTGTCACGTGACCGTGACGCACTTCCGGGTCATAGGGCACATAAGAGCTAACAAACCCCCCTACAGCGACGCCTGGTGGCCCCCAAGGTATCCAGCAGGGCTGTGCACAAACACTACATAGTCCATGATGCCCTGCTGAAACTCGGGGCATGATCATGCTGTCGGGAGAGCTCCTCCTGGCGGCCTGGGGGTGAGGGCCGGAGTAAAATGCCGGCAATCCACCACACCTGGCTAAATTACCCACCACAGCCTATTCATTCTGGGCCCCTAATCATCCCCTGCGTCTGTAATCAGAATATAAGTTTAATGTCACTGTACAAAAATTATTTTATAAATCCACTCACATGTACAGGCCAGGCCAAAGTTAGCACACAGGGGGGCTCTCTGCATTTAGAATTGCTGGGCCAAGCATAGGATAAGATAGACAAAGACAGCTGGAGGAATGTACCTGTATAGTCAGCCTAAAGACAGGTGTATACTATTTTGTCCTCTGTTAAAAGTCAGCACAAAATCTTCTTTCCTTGTTTGGAAATGGACTATTTGCTGACGCGGGGGCTTGCACGTGGAGGAACCTCACGGGTACAAAATAAGTAAATGCGTCCTGGGTTCAACGACCTAGGCTAATCTCGTTGACAGCGAAAATGTTAAGGAATGTGCAGCTGGTTAAAAATGATGAATCTTCGCGGAGACTCTTCATAGCAAAACACATTTGTACCACTCTCTGCTTATCACTACCATACGGTATTACGGTATAACGATCGTATTTTGGTCAACCCAGCACGAAAATGAAGCAGTTTTAGAAACCGGTATATCCGTATTTCTTATATATGCAACATACTGACATGGACATGCCTTACACGCGCAAAGATACAGACGCTTACAATGTACGCTAGTAGGCAAATATCAAAGACCCGGCTACTGTTAGAGACCGGCTACTATTTGGCTGTGTCCCCTCTGAAGCCCGGCGCTTATTAGAGACCGGCGACAATAAGAGACTCGCCGTTTATTGGAGCACTAGCAAAATACCCATGCTTCGCAGCGGAGAAGTAGTGTGTTAAAGAAGTTATGAAAAAGAAAAGGGAACATTTTAAAAATAACGTAACCTGATTGTCAATGTAATTGTTTTGTCACTGTTATGAGTGTTGCTGTCATCAAGGATTTGATTATCATTATTTGTTTCAATCAGGTTCGTATTTGGAGGATGTGTTTTGTTCAAGTTACATTCCGTGTTGTAAAGATAACAGGTTTCATTCATCGAAGTGTTCACTACCCAAATCGATAAAAGCAAGGAGGCGTGTATTTTGAACGAAAAGGGAGAAGACAGTGAAGGAGCAGAAAAGTGAGAAGGAAAACTGTTTAAATTAAAGAGCTGGGAAGGTGAATAGAAAGAAGCAGCCAGTGGTAAAGCAAGGAAGACTCCGTAATAAGTACAGTTGGGTGCACGTAGAAGGTGTAACAATAGGATTGTTAAGCCTTATGATAATGTTCCCGCACGGAGGGTTTAGAGAGACGCACCGGGAGAAGTATAGAATAGGGAACTCCATGTGACTGTTCTGCTGTTCTCCTTCGACAGTTCTGTGGCTCTGCATATTTCTATGCACCTCTCTAAACTTGCATCACTGGTTCCGCACACAATTCGGTCACGTATAAGGGAACTTTTAATCTCCCCAAAATTGCATGTGCCTGCTAACACTCTCAGATCTGTGACGTAGTTGTCTATATTTTCTCCCCTTGCCTGATTTCTTGAAAAAAATCTGTACCTCTCTACAGTTTTGTTTATTTTCAGGTTGTAATGTTCATCAAATTTACGTATCATCAAGCTCATGGTTAACTCTTACGTCACCGGTCAGCGCCTGACACAATTCTCTGCCGCTCTCTCCAATAACATAACGGAATAATCTGACCTTAGTGTTTTCCTCTGTCTCTGGCATTGCAAGTTCTGTGAATAATCTGAACTCGTCCTTCAATGTTCTCCATGACTTCGCCAGGTCTTTAGCATCGAGGCTTAATGTCAGTGGCGGTCTCAGACCCTCCATTTTTCTTTCGTGTTAGCGTCTCCGCGTCCTAAACTTTTAACAGCAAACTGGCGTGACTTTCGGCGCAGTTCCGTCACCTACGCTGCCACCATGTTTCTCTCTCGAGATTATTAAAAGGCACAGACTCACGCTTCCAGTTGATGTCTGTTTATTTCACAGTAGTTAAAGCCAGAACAAAGTCAGTTCACGTGAGCCGCGCGGAGTACATGCATCGAAGCTTCTCAGCTGTGCTTGTGCTATCTCGTGCGATCTATCTCGCGAATATCGTATTCGTCTTAGGCATGACAAACGCCAGCGGCAGCGTGTGTATGAACCTAATTTAAAGTTAAGCTTTACACCCTGCTTTCCTATTCATTTGCATAAGCACAGTCCTTCACCAGCAATTTTAACTCCATTACAGCAATTTTAACTCTGCTACAAAGTGATCAAAAGTCTCGTTTATACCCTGCGTCTTCTCATTAAACTTGTATCTTGCGAATATTGTATTTGTCGTAGGCATTACAAACGCCAGTGGCAGTCTGTCTATGAACTTAATTTAAACTTAAGGTTTACACCTTGCTTTCATATTGATGTGTACAAAAGGCTTGTTCAGCATCAGAGGGTTGTTACATCACACACTGTATGCACGGGTTTACCTTTCCCAGTCCTGCAAAGTCAGTTCACGTGAGCCGCTCGGAGTACATGCATCGAAGGTTCTCAGCTGTGCTTGTGCTATCTCGTGTGATCTTGCGATGTCCACGGCTTTATTTAATGTTAGCTAAGACCCGGCACTTAAAAGTTTCTCTCGCACTTTCGCTGAGTTTGTGCCTGACCATCTCATCTTCGTTTGCATAAGTACAGTCCTTCACCCGCGAATATTTCGCGGTAGCGTGTCTATTGGATAGCTGCTGACGGACGGCCTTATAAGGGCAGGCACTCAATTACATGGGAGACGTGATGATGCGGGACGCAACTCCACCTCACACAGCGACCGAGCCGCAGGCTATAGCCGTATATATGGACGAAAGTAGGTTCCAGTTATGACTGTTACGCGTAGAATTTCGAAATGAAATCTGCCTAACTTTTGTATGTAAGCTGTAAGGAATGAGCCTGCCAAATTTCAGCCTTCTACCTACACGGGAAGTTGGAGAATTAGTGATGAGTCAGTCAGTCAGTCAGTCAGTGAGTCAGTCAGTCAGTGAGTCAGTGAGGGCTTTGCCTTTTATTTGTATAGATATACGGTATATAGTTTTCGGTTACTTAAAATGCCGCAATTACAAAAGAACTTATTCCAACTAGGGAACTATCGCCCCCTAAAGGAACAGCGTCTAACTGGCTAACTCTCTCACCTTTTCACCACCTAACAGCTAATATGTTGTGAGCATACTGGCGCAATGATGGCTGCTGTTGGATCCACCCTGCTGGTGGATGCTACATATTGGTGGTGGACCCCTCATTCACTGCAACACTTTGAGTAGTGAGAAAAGCATGGTATAAATGTAAAGAATTATTATTATTATCTCATTGTGATTTCCTGGTGACCCGGGTTCACTTCCCGGGTCCTCCCTGCGTGGAGTTTGCATGTTCTCCCCGTGTCTGCATGGGTTTCCTCCGGGTGCTCCGGTTTCCTCCCACAGTCCAAAGACATGCAGGTTAGGTGCATTGGTGATTCTAAATTGTCCCTAGTGTGTGCTTGGTGTGTGTGTGTGTGCCCTACGGTGGGCTGTAACCCTGCCCGGGGTTTATTTCCTGCCTTGAGCCCAGTGTTGGCTGGGATTGGCTCCAGCAGACCCCTGTGACCCTGTAGTTAGGATATAGCGGGTTGGATAATGGATGGATGGATGGATGGATTTCCTGGTTATCATCTTTGCCTACCACCAGACGTTGTTGGGATAGCCATCAAGTTTCCATGACCATTTCATTTGGATTACACATTGTTAGGATTTGGGGATGCACTGTAAGGGTTTTCCTCCATTCAGGTTTTTGAGCTGGACCCATTCCCTGAATGGGCTGTCAAGGAGTCATCCAGGAGCTGGAGTAGGCCATTTTCTGGATGGAAGTTCAAGGGAGAAAGTGATTGCTGAAGGAGCTCCGGAGGTCAGTCGCTAATCCTCAGGAGCTACATGGATGGAGCAGAAGGCTACGGCTGTACATTGGCCACAAGTGTTTGGCTTGGAAGGGTCTAGCTGCAGACCTCAGGGCTTTTAAGATTCTGTGTCTCAGCTGAACAGCCAGTTGGAATTTCTTGTTCATGTCACATCAAAATCTCATTTTAAATTATCAAACCAATTCTGAAATTGGTCCTTCAGATTGAAAAGGTAATGTATAAAAACCCCAAAACAACAACAACAACATTTATTTATATAGCACATTTTCATACAAAAAAAAATGTAGCTCAAAGTGCTTTTGAAAATGAATAGAAAAATAGAAGACACAATAAAAAATAAAAATAAGTCAACATTAATTAACATAGAATAAGTAAAGTCCGATGGCCAGGGTGGACAGAAAAAAATATTATTATTATTTATTTAAAACAAGCAAAATACACTCAGAACAAATGCTGCGTATGACACTAGAACAAGGTTCACAAACTAAACTTGTTTTTCTTTCTTTAATTTTCATAGTACATTTTGTCTTCTATCCAATTCACAGGTAGCTAACTGCTAGGTGCCACCATCTTAAATAGGTTGAAATTGATGACACAGTGTGTTATGTGATCTCCACATTATGTGTGTAATATTATGTGTTTAGCACAAGTTTAGGAGTTCTTCTATTATCTCATCCATAAAAGGAGCTGCTTCTGAGGTCCTTTGTAATCCAGACATCATAGGATTGTGGTTGGCCACTGGCATCTGAGCTACATTCCTTATATGGAGATGTACTATATCAATAAATGTTGTTGTTGTTGTTATTTACCACAGTACAAATATCCAGACTGAGATGGATATGGCATCTCAAAATAATAGGTGTAGTCAGCAGGATTTGAACTATTAATGGGTGGAGTGTAGTGGCATTACTGCATAAAAACATGGAGACTGGGAGCTCAGGAGATGTTACCAAGTAGTACTTAACTTGTGGAGCTTACAAAGGCATTTCCTGTACACGAGAGTATGAATTATCCTATTAACTCATGCTGTAAAATGAGCTGCTTCTGAGCGCCTTGGTAACCCAGATGTCGCAGGTTATCAGGAGGCTGCTGGCAGTTAACATAGTGCATAGATTACTATGGTGGCGCGTGCGTCACGCGAGGCTCAGCGTCTCTTCAGATTTTGCAAAATAGCAGTGTTATTCCTGCTCATCTCGGGTCTGTTCGTTCAGAACAGCTTCGCTTTTACATCCTACAGCCGACAAGAGCTTTTGGATATTGATCTACACAACTCGGACTGTTTTATTAGCAACCTTCATCTCATCCCTGAGATAAGAAGAACATCCGACGCTTCGCAGGCTACCCGGCCGACCGGAAGTACTCGAAGACGGCGCAGAGACCGTAAACAAAGGCGGGGGAAACGCGGAGGGCTAACAGCTTAGCTAAGGCTAACACCACATCGGCTATCCTTACCTAGTATTTTCCTTGCTAATGTGCGGTCCCTGGCGAATAAAATGGACGAGTTGCGACTTTGGATCACCGACAATAGGAGAATACTGGACTGTAACATCATGATATTCACAGAAACATGGCTACACAGCGGTACACCTAACGATGCTATAGAGCTAGTCGGGCGCCACATTCTCCGGGCGGACAGAACAGCTGATGATTCCAGTAAGACAAGAGGCGGAGGATTGTGCATTTATATTAACAAGGCTTGGTGTACAAACTCTGTCATTGTTGGAAAACACTGTTCAGCTGACCTTGAGTATCTCATGGTTAAGTTTAGACCATTCTATCTGCCGAGGGAGTTCACCTCCACTATAATAACAGCTGTATATATCCCACCGGATGCTAATGCTAAGCTTGCTATGAAAGAACTCTATGCAGCCATTAGCAAACAACAAGCTGCTCACCCTGAGGCTGCATTTATTGTAGCAGGTGATTTCAACCACTCCAACCTAAAGACGGTGCTACCTAAATTTCACCAACATGTCTCCTGCCATACCAGAGGGGATAAAACCTTGGATCATGTTTACACTAACATTGTTGGAGCCTACATAGCTACACCCCTCCCCCACCTGGGACAGTCTGATCACCTTTCTTTGTTTCTCACCCCCAAATACTCATCACTTATCAACCGTGTGAGACCAACAGTGAAGACCATCAAAGTGTGGCCAGCGGGGGTTGACTCTACACTCCAGGACAGGTTTAAGGACACAGACTGGAGCATGTTTGCCTCTCAGGCCACCTTCGACTCACAAATAAACATTGACTACTACACACACTCAGTACTGGAACACATCAGCACCACAATTGACAGTGTTACCACAGAGAAGCGGATCATAACGTACCCGAATCAGAAACCATGGATGAACAGGGAAGTGCAGCTTCTGCTAAAGGCACGTAACAATGCCTTCAGATCAGGTGACACACAGGCCTACAGTACTTCTAGGGCAGAACTGAAGAGGGGCATCAACAAGGCCAAGCTTAGCTACAAACTGAAGGTGGAGGGGCACTTTGTCAACTCTGACCCCCGACGTATGTGGCTGGGCATCCAGGCCATTTCTGAGTATAAGTGCGGCACTTCCACACAGACAGCCATGGATATGTCCTTCCTCAATGAGCTGAACGACTTCTACGCTCGCTTTGACAAGGACAACAAGGAAAAGTCCACCATAACCCTTCCCTCTGATGACTGCCATACCATCACACTCACCCACACGGAGGTTCATAACGCACTAAGCCGCATCAATGCTCATAAGGCTGCTGGCCCTGATGGCATCCCTGGACGTGTCCTTAGAGCATGTGCTGAACAGCTGGCAGGGGTCTTCATGGATATTTTCAACCTGTCCCTTGCCCAGGCAGCAGTGCCAGCATGCTTCAAAACCACCTCCATAGTGCCAGTACCGAAACACTCATCACCAATGTGCCTGAATGACTACCGCCCTGTAGCACTCACGCCCATAGCTATGAAGTGCTTTGAGCGACTGGTACTGGCACACCTCAAGACATGCCTGCCCCCCACACTGGATCCTCACCAATTTGCCTACCGTAACAATAGGAGTACAGAGGATGCGGTATCCACAGCGCTTCACGGTGTACTCTCACACCTGGACAATAAGAACACCTATACAAGATTGCTGTTTGTTGATTTCAGCTCAGCATTTAATACAGTCATCACTTCCAAGTTGATCACTAAACTTGTGGATCTTGGTATCAATAATTCTATCTGTAATTGGATCATGGACTTCCTGACCAACAGACCCCAGCATGTCAGGTCTGGCCATAACTGCTCTACCACCATTACACTCAACACTGGCGTTCCACAGGGCTGCGTGTTGAGCCCGTTCCTCTACTCCCTTTTCACTCATGACTGCAGGCCCATGTATGGATCCAATTCCATCATCAAGTTTGCAGACGATACCACGGTGATCGGTCTCATCAGTGATAACGATGAGTCTAATTACAGGGAGGAGGTAAAACACTTAGCTGCGTGGTGCGCTGAAAATAACCTGCTCCTGAATACCACCAAAACCAAGGAGCTCATTGTGGACTTCAGGAAGAAGAAGGGAGACACCCACCACCCCATTCACATCAATGGCATGGCTGTCGAACGGGTTTCCAGCTTTAAATTCCTGGGGATACATATCTCGGAGAACCTGTCATGGACAAACAACACCTCCAGCCTGGTCAAGAAGGCCCATCAGCGCCTCTTCTTCTTGAGGATACTGAAGAAGAGCCGACTATCTGCTGTCATACTGGGCAACTTCTACCACTGTGCGATAGAGAGCATCCTGACTAACTGTATTACAGCCTGGTATGGGAATTGCTCTGTTGCTGACCGCAAGGCACTACAGCGGGTGGTGAAAACTGCACAACGCATCATAGGAACTCCACTTCCGGTCATTGAGGACGTTCACAAGAAGAGATGTTTACGCCGAGCTCGTTGCATTCTTAAGGACTCCTCTCATCCAGCCAACAAACTCTTCCAGCTCCTCCCCTCCAGAAGGCGCTACAGGAGCCTTCCGACTAAAACCAGCAGGTTTAGGAACAGCTTCTTCCCCACAGCGGTCACACTTCTGAACTCAGTCCCCCGTTGAACCTTCACATCCACACACTTAATCCTCTACACTACTCCTCCTCCCTTCCTTGTACATATCTGTACATACCTGTGCACACACAGCACACCTGTACATTGTACATCATATATCATATATTGTATATCTGTATATATTATAATACTCATAGTATTACAGCACATACATATCACATCTGTATATTGTACATCTGTGTATATATATAATAGTACTTATATTATTACTGCACATACATAACACACCTGTATGTTGTACATCTGTATGTATATATATATATATATATATAGTACTTATAGTATTATAGTACATACAAATACATGTATAGGTACATAAATGTATATTGTAAAATATGTATATTTGCCATCCGCATTTAGAACATTTGTATATCTATCTATATATATTTATATATCTATTCCCATCTTCACTGTGCTCTTAACTGTACATATCGCATTTAACTGTAAATATCATTGTACATAATATGCACATATTATATTTATTGTACTTCTGCTCTTTGCACTTCTGATTAGATGCTAAACTGAATTTCGTTGCCCTGTATTTATACATGTGTAATGACAATAAAGTGAATCTAATCTAATCTAATCTAATCTAATCTAAAAAGGATCATGGTGTGATTTTATGACAAAACATTTGGTGTAGTCGGCAGGATTTACACTGTGGACAAGTGGAGCGTAGTAACTGTGCTCTTATAAAAGGTGGGGGATGAGTAAATGAGGGAGCTCAGCTGATGGCAATGTGAAATGGTCCTCTTCAGTGCTTAGACAGGCAGTCCATGTACACAAGTTTTGGAGTCCTATTAACTCATTTGTAAAAGGAGCTGCTTTGGAGGGCCTTCATAATCGAGAAACATCACAGGTTTGCGACTGGCCACTGTCATTTACCACAGTTGCGATGTCCAGACTGAAATGGATCATGATGTGTTTCCATGACAAAATTCTAGGTGTAGTTGGCAGGACTTGAACTATTAATGGGTGGAGTGTAGTGACATTACTGCATATAAAACGTGGAGACTGAGAGCTCAGGAGATGTTACCAGGTAGCATGTCACTTGTGGAGCTTACAAAAGTAGTTTCTGTGCACGAGAGTATGAGTTATCCTATTAGCTAATGCTGTAAAAGGAACTGCTTCTGAGTGCTTTTGTAACCCGGACGTTGCAGGTTATCAGGTGGCCGCTGGCAATTAACTTGTCCAGGCTGGGAAGGATCATGGTGTGATTTCATGACAAAGCACTTGGTGTAGTCGGCAGGATTTGCACTATGCATTGGTGGAATGTAGTGACAGTGCTGCATAAAACTATGTGGACTGTGGTGCCTAAGAGCAGGATAGATAGATAGATAGATAGATAGATAGATAGATAGATAGATAGATAGATAGATAGATAGATAGATAGATACTTTATTCATCCGAAGGGGAAATTCCCATACTCCAGCAGCAGCGTACTGATAATAAACAATATTAAATTAAAGAGTGATGACAATGCAGGTATAACAGACAATAACTTTGTATAATGTTAACGTTTACCCCTGGGTGGAACTGAAGAGTCGCATAGTGTGGGGTCTCCTCAGTCTGTCGGTGCAGCAGGACGGTGACAGCACTCTGTCGCTGAAGTTGCTCCTCTGTCTGGAGATGATCCTGTTCAGTGGATGCAGTGGATTATCCATAATTGACAAGAGTCTGCTCAGCACCCGTCGCTCTGCCACGGATGTCAAACTGTCCAGCTTCATGCCTACAATAGAGCCTGCCTTCCTCACCAGTTTGTCCAGGCGTGAGGAGTCCCTCTTCTTTATGCTGCCTCCCCAGCACACCACTGCGTAGAAGAGGGCGCTCGCCACAAGGCTGTCTGATAGAACATCTGCAGCATCTTATTGCAGATGTTGAAAGACGCCAGTCTTCTAAGGAAGTATAGTCGGCTCTGTTCTCTCTTGCACAGACCATCAGTATTGGCAGTCCAGTCCAATTTTAATCCAGCTGCACTCCCAGGTATTTATAGGTTTGTACCCTCTGCACAGTCACCTCTGATGATCACGGGGTCCATGAGGGGCCTGGGCCACCTAAAATCCACCACCAGCTCCTTGGTTTTGCTGGTTGTCCTATTAGCTCACACCACAGAAGGAGCTGCTTCTAAGGGCCTTTGTAATCCACAGTGCAAATGTTCAACCAGGGCAGATAGTGGTGTGATTTCGCAAACAAAACATTGTGACCAGAAAAGGGTAAAACAACAGTAACCAAAATTGCTGCAGTCACCATGACACACATTCTCCCAAAATGGATAAAATATAAACCATATCACAAAATGTGCCAAGACTACAAAACACAAACCAGACAGTTCCTACAGGTTCCCAAATGTGGATTAATGACAAATCTAACCAATCAGGATGGACTCCATTGCACAGATTATACAAGATGAACCCATAATCCCCTTGAGGATTAATAAAGTGTATCTAATACCAAGAAATATATCCATAATATGTATATATATATATAGTATATATTGTACTCTTAATAAGATACATTACCAACTAGCAAGAAGCAGACTGATAAATGGACTGACATACAATGGATTCAAGGAAGAATTTAGATGCTACCAGTTTCTGCACACTTTACTGTGTTGTAGGTTTCATTTTAAATGGATGTTTGCCACTTTTGCCCATCACCCTACCTCCAATAGCCCATAATGACAAAGTGAAAACATGTTTTCAGAAAGATCAGTCAGTTAGTCATTTTCCAACTTGCTATATCCTAACACAGGGCCATGGGGGGTCTGCTGCAGCCAATCCAAGCCAACACGGGGCACAAGGCAGGAACAAACTCTGGGCAGGGTGCCAGCCCACCACAGTCAGAAAGATGTGAAAATGTATTAAACATCAAAACTGAAATCTCTCATTCATTTAAATATTCAGACCCATTCTTCAGTCTTTTCTAGACGCCTATGTGGCAGAAATACCAGGTTCAAGTTTTCTTAGTGTGGACACCAGGGGGCATTCAGCTCCCCAAATCCCAGACACAACAGACACTGAGCATATATTACACCTTCATTAAACATGGGAAATGTTTTTCCCTCGTTTCCCACCTTATGCAGCACAGTACAACAAGCTGAGCCTCTTCTTTTCTCTCTGTTCTGTCTCTTGTCCACCTCCACTGCTTCTCCTCCAGCAAGCTTTGTCCTCCACCTCCCGACTCTGACTGTCTGAATGGAGTGAGGCGGCCCCTTTGAATGAGCACCCGGAAGTGCTTCAGGTGTTCCACAGTCTCCCTCCAGCCGCATTTCCGCCTGCAGGGGCAGCCCTGCTGGAGAGGGCTCAGCCATTCTCGATGTGCCCCCTGGAAGAGGTCATAGGACCCAGCAAGATTGAGCTTCCATGCTCCCAAGTCCATGGCACTGTAGCAAGCCAGGGGGACTTTCCTCTGTCGTCCTCTGTATTGCCCCGTGCAAGCTCCTTCCCTGGTCCTTCCCTTATGTAGGCATCCGGCTATCCATTACATTAGGTAAGATCCTACAGTCATATGAAAAAGTTTGGGAGCCCCACTTAATTCTTTGGATTTTTGTTTATCATTGGCTGAGCTTTCAAAGTAGCAACTTCGTTTTAATATCTGACATGCCTTATGGAAACAGTAGTATTTCAGCAGTGACATTAAGTTTATTGGATTAGCAGAAAATATGCAATATGCATCATAACAAAATTAGACAGGTGCATAAATTTGGGCACCCCAACAGAGATATGACATCAATACTTAACTGAGCCTCCTTTTGCCAATCTAACAGCCTCTCGACGCCTCCTAGAGTCTTTGATGAGTGTCTGGATTCTGCATGGAGGTATTTCTGACTATTCTTCCATACAAAATCTCTCCAGTTCAGTTAAATTTGATGGCTGCCGAGTATGGACAGCCTGCTTCAAATCATCCCATAGATTTTCGATGATATTCAAGTCAGGGGACTGTGACGGCCATTCCAGAACATTGTACGTCTCCCTCTGCATGAATACCTTTGTAGATTTCCAACTGTGTTTGGGTCATTGTCTTGTTGGAATATCCAACCCCTGCGTAACTTCAACTTTGTGACTGATGCTTGAACATTATCCTGAAGAATTTGTTGATATTGTGTTGAATTCATCCGACCCTCGACTTTAACAAGGGCCTCAGTCCCTGAACTAGCCACACAGCCCCACAGCAAATTTGACAGGAGGTAGCAGGTGTTTTTCTTGGAATGTGGTGTTCTTCTTCTTCCCTGCAAAGCGCTTTTTGTTATGACCAAATAACTCCATTTTTGTCTCATCAGTCCAAAGCACTTTGTTCCAAAATGAATCTGGCTTGTCTAAATGAGCATTTGCATACAACAAGTGACTCTGTTTGTGACGTGAGTGCAGAAAGGGCTTCTTTCTCATCACCCTGCCATACGGATGTTCTTTGTGCAAATTGCGCTGAATTGTAGAATGATGTACAGATACACAATCGGCAGCGAGATGTTCTTGCAGGTCTTTGGAGGTGATCTGTGGGTTGTCTGTAATCATTCTCACAATCCTGCTCATATGCCGCTCCTGTATTTGTCTTGGCCAGGCAGACCTGCTGAGTTTAACAGCAACTGTGCCTGTGGCCTTCCATTTCCTGATTCCATTCCTTACAGTTGAAACTGACAGTTTAAACCTTTGAGATGGCTTTTTGTAGCCTTCCCCTAAACCAGGAGACTGAACAATCTTTGTTTTCAGATCTTTTGAGAGTTCCTTTAAGGATCCCATGCTGTCTGTCACTCTTCAGAGGAGAGTCAAAGGGAAGGAAGCACAACTTGCAGTTGACCACCTTAAATACCTTTTACCACTCATGATTGGACACTCCTGTCTATGAAGTTCAAGGCTTAACGAGCTAATCCAACCAATTTGGTGTTACAAGTAATCAGCATTGAGCAGTTACAGGCATTCAAATCAGCAAAATGACAAGGGGACCCACATTTGTGCACAGCCAGTTTTTCACATTTGATTTAATTTCATACAACTAAATACTGCTTCACTAAAAATCTTTGTACGGAAAACACCGCAGTGCTCAGATGTTCCTAGGAAATGAAAGACATACCACTGTTATCTTTTTTGTTGAAAGTAAATTATTATGCAGACTGAGAGGGGTTCCCAAACTTTTTCATATGACTGAATTTTTACAAGCTTTGCACACTTGGATTTGGCCAGTTGATCCCATTCTTACTTGCAGATCCTCTCAAGCTCTATTAGACTGGTTGGGAAGTATCTGTAAAGTGCCATCTTCAGGCCTCTCCACACATGTTCTATGGGGTATAAGTCTGTTCTACTCAAGGACACTCATAGATCCACTGTAGCATTATCTTGGTTGCTTGCTTGGGTCACGCTGATAAAGGTGAACTGTCACCCCAGTCTGAGGTGGCGTGCACTCCAGAGCAGGTTTTCATCAAGGACCTGTCTGTAGTTGGCTGCATTCATCCTTCCCACAATTCTGAGCAGTCTCCCTGTCCCTTCCACAAGAAGAATAGCATGATGCTGCCACCTTATGTTTTTTTTTTGTTATTTATTTCACCTTGTACAATTTCTTGTATTAGGAATTTGTTCGTTGTTGCATACCCCTTGGGGTCAGAGTGCAGGGCCAGCCATTATACAGCGCCCCTGGAGCAAGTGCAGGTTAAGGGCCTTGCCCAAATGCCCAGCAGAGTAAGATCTCTTTTTGGCAGTAATGGGAATTCGAACTGGCAACCTTCTAGTTACCAGCGCAGATCCTTAGCCTCAGAGCCACCACCTTGCTTCACTGTTGTGGTGGCATTAGGCAGGGGGTGTGCAGTGCCTGGTTTGGCCAGACATAGTCTTTAGAGTTCATCCCAAAAAGTTCAATGTTTGACCCATCAGACCAGATGCTCTCAGAGTCCTTTCAATGACATATGGCAAACTCCAAGCAGAAGTTCATCACTCTACCACAAATGCTTGATTGATAGATGGTTGTCCTTCTGACAGGTTCTCCTGTCTCAACAGATGGCTTCTGAAGCTCTCTTAGAGTGACCATTGGGTTTTTGGTCACCTCTGACCAAGGACCTTCTTGTCCTGTTACTGGACAGTCAACCTTAGGAAGAGTCCTGGTGGTTCCAAATGTCTTACATTTTATAATTATTAATGCCTCTATACTCCATGGAGCACTCAAAGCTTTAGAAGTAGGTTTATTCCCCTTTTCCTGATCTGTTCCTCTTCACAGTTTGATCATAGTGGTCTACAGAGAGCTCCTTGGTCTTGATGGCTTGGTTTTTGTCCTGACCTGCAGTTTAACTTGGGGGACCTTCTATACGCAGGTAGACGTGTGCCTTTCTAAACCGTCCAATCAATTCGGTTTGCCACAGGTGAACACCAATCAAGTTTTAGAAACATCTCAAGGAGGGTTAAACCAAATGTATACTTTGCAGTGCCACAGTTAAGGGTCTGAATTCTTCTAGGAATTTCGGTTTTTGATTTTTAATCAATTTGCAAACCTTTTCTGAAAACATGTCTTCACTTTGACAATATGGGTTATTGAGTGTGGATTTGATGGGTGAAAATGTCAAATTTGTCCATTTAACATTCAATCCACAACTGTGCGAAAGAGAAAGCCTCAATATTTTCTGAATCCATTGTCTTTATGCCTTTGGCAGTCATTGACAAATCCCGTTAGTTTATTTTGTCGTTCACACAATATGCTTAAACTTGAAGCCTCATGAGTCTAAACTGCAAACATTTTAGTCTTGTTTTCCATCAAAGAAAGTTCAGAAGGATAAAGAATCCCACATCTCAATGATTTCCTCGCCCCCATTTCCAAGGCCGAGGAGTCGTTTTTGAAGTGACTTGTGGGCGCTGATGACAGATGCCTGCCACCTTCCAAATGTTTCATCTTATTTGTATTCCATCTGCAAAATAAATTGAGCATTACCTGCCAAATGCGGCGCGTCTATTTGCATGGCAGCTGGGGTCCGAGTGGCATGCAAAGCGGTGGCTATGGCGTGCTTGATCCAAGGCATGATGTATATGAAGTCAACACGTTTACATAACTGCAGCCGAGGCTGTGCCACCTGAACACCAACTGCCGTTAATTAAATTCCCCTGCAGCAAACTGTGACAGCCTTATCAGCCCTGCTGGTACTCAAGTCCAGTGTTCGTTTGGCCTCCGGGTAGTTTTCTGTAATTTAGGATGTTCACCTTGGAAATTATTAGCATATGATGGATGATCTAAAAATACGGTCAATGTTTACAATAAATCGGGAGTGGTCTCCTCTAGACTTTCTTGTACAGTATACTCGATATGGGGATGGATGGATATTTGAGGAGTAAACCGCAAGACAATGATTATATTTTTATATTATGTACATTAAAGTATCATCAACAACAAATGAAATCAAATGAATAATATATCGAACAATTATCTTAAAAGTAAAGTTGAATAAATCAGACTCTGCAGCTTCATGAATAAAAGGTAAAGGACCACTTCCAGTTAGCGGAAACAGTTGGTAGAAATCTACGTTTTGTACCTAATACAAACTTTGGTTGACCTTAGTGAAAGCGTACTCAAGTTATCGAGTTTACACACACAGAGACAGGCGGACAGACATAATTATATGAATGGTATTTTCGGACTCAGGGAGATCTTAAAAGTCAAGATTCATGAAAATCTTGAAACTGAATTTTTTGGGGGAATCCAATTCTTTCCCTATACTTCATATACGAGAAAGTCAGGAAGGTCTAAAACATCGAGATTCATCAAAATCTCAAAAATGGAATTTTTGGACGATTCCACTACTTTCCCTACGAGAAAGCCAGGAAGGTCTAAAACGTCGAGATTCATGAAAATCTTGACATCGGAAATTTGGACAATTTCAATACTTTCCCTATACTGCGTATATGAAAAAACAAATAAAAATGTATTACAGTAAAAGACACATAGCCATTAATCCCCCTTCGCTTCAAACACATTTATCCCATTGTTCTTGCCTTTTTCTGAAGCAGTTCTGGAATTCCTCTTTCATGAGTGTCTTTTGTTGTGCTGTCGTGGCCACCTCAAAGTCCCTTTTGTACTTTTCATGGTCATTTTGACTTTGGGGAAGAGCCAGAAGTTGCACGTTGCCAGATCTGGGCAAGAACGTGGATGAGAACACACCATAATGTCTTCATTTTTACAGAAATTGCTTTACCAGAAGTATTGTCATGATGGAGGACGAAACCTTTTGCCCATAATTCAGCTTGTTTTCTACACACATCGTTTCTTAAACGCTCTAATAAGCCCTTATATTATTCAGAGTTCGTCGTAGTGTTCCTGGGTAACAAACTCAGCTTGCATAGTTCCATCAAGGTAAAAAAAAACCCAATCATCATCATCACCTTGATGTTGGATCTTGTTTGACGAGCAGGACACCGAGGACACCATGAAAGTGCAACTTAAAGACACTCACAAAAGAGGATTTCCAGAAGTGCTTCAGAATGATGGGATAAGTGTGTTCTATGTGATTGGGAATATTTTGAGGGGGATTAATGGCAATATTTATTTTATTGTAGCTCTTCTTTCTCTTTCGGCTGCTCCTGTTAGGGTTTGCCTCAGTGCATCATCTACTTCCATATCACCCTGTTCTCTCCATCTTGCTCTGTCACACCCATCACCTGCATGTTTTCTCTCACTACATCCATAAGCCTCCTCTTAGGCCTTCGTCTTCTCCTCTTACCTGGCAGCTCTATCCTTAACATCCTTCTCCCAATATACCCAGCACCTCTCCTCTGCACATGTCCAAACCAACGCAATCTCACCTCTCTGATTTTGTCTCCCAACCATCCAACCTGAGCTGACCCTCTACTGTAATGTCCTCATTTCTAATCCTGTTCATCCTCGTCACACCCAATTCAAATCTTAGCATCTTTAACTCTGCCACCTCCAGCTCTGTCTCCTGCTCTCTGGTCAGTGCCACCGTCTCCAGCCCATATAACACAGCTGGTCTCACTACCGTCCTGTAGACCTTCCCTTTCACTCTTGCTGATACCCGTCTGTCACAAATAGATAGATAGATAGATAGATAGA
>JANRMT010062835.1:10510059-10522793 GCA_026402145.1 Polypterus bichir lapradei | reverse complement strand
AAAGTTTGGGAACCCCTGCTCTAGAGCATATCTCCACCTATCCAGGGTCTCCTCAACCTGCTCCCTACTCTAGCTACAGATCACAATGTCATCAGCAAACATCACAGTCCACGGGGACTCCTGTCTAATCTCATCTGTCAACCTGTCCATCACCATTGCAAATAAGAAAGGGCTCAGAGCTGATCCATGATGTAATCCCACCAAGTTAAATGGCAGGTTGTGGAGACTACAACAGTGGGTATGGGTTTTGTAATGTCTTCACTTGACCATATTATCAGTGAAACGCTGGACCAGGGTTTTGGAGTGAAATTGGAGCAGGAAGTGTTTTGGGATACCTATTTGGAAGCAGAAGGTTAGTTTTATTTTTATTTTATATTTCTATAATTGAATATTTGTTAGTGTAAGGTGTAATTTATAAAATTCAATGCATTTGGTCGCACTATACAAACATCCATTGTATTAATTTCAGTTCAGTTTAGTTTTGTATAGCGCATAGGTTCTTAAAGTATGAGTCGCTACCTATTTTGGGTTGCGTTGTAACAATTCGTCCCGCGCACTAACACCAGCCGATTGCTACCGCTAATCTGTCCTAGGTAACGGCAGATGATAAAAGGATAGGCCAATATCTCACCCCAAACAATTTCCCGTACACCCTTTATTCTACCCGGTTCAGTCCCTTAATGCCAATACTTTATAGCCCCCAAAAAACCAATAGTCAAGATCTATCATCAAATAACGAGTAAATTACATACAATGAAAAAAAGAATATAATCCCTTACACATGCACCACCCCCCGCCACCATAAATAACCCTTATTCTGTAGCGCCACAAATATATACATGTATTTACACAATAACAATATTAATTCCCCCAGTTCCCCTGCCAGAGATAATAAATAGATCCACAGACGTCCACTGTTCTGTCCCGCAACTGTCGGCAGGCCAAACGAGGTGTCCTGAAAATTGCGGACTACTAGCACAATCACCTCTTCATCATAAAAGACATGCAGTCAGTCTTGCGCCATGATACAATATAATAAGTCTTTTGAAATAGCTCACCCGAGTCCGTAGAAATTAGAAACGTTTGATTCCCCGATCAAAAGAATACCTTCCACCTTCTGACAGGACTGTAGGAGCTCCTAGACTTCTTGTATGGCCAGTGCAGTAACTGATCTGCTTTTTTCTCTCCGATTCTCCTTTTTTCTTTTTCTCCTCTTCTTCCTTCTCTCTTTAAAAAGGCGTGCTTTATTCAAATGACTCCCGAAAGTAAACAGTACAGTAAACAGTAAAACCCGAAGTTCCACCTCTGGGGCACCGCTGTCAATCTCTGGATGTAAGCATCTTCCCTACAACACCCGATCGACAGCAGAAAACATATTATATTTATGTGGCAGCACTACAGCGTGTTGTCTGAATTCGGGACATGCAGAGTCGTGACTCACAAACACTGATGGCTACAGATGCTGGGGAGCATTCAGTTATGGTGCTTCTTGACCTGAGTGATGCTTTCGACACCATGGACCACAATATTTTTATAGATGGACTTAGTTGTGCTGTAGGCATTTCCGTGTCTGCCTTGGGTCTATTGTTTCTTTTATTTAAAGGGTAGGCATTTTTCTTTTGGGTTGGGGAGAACTTATCCTTTGTTGTTTCTCTTGCATGCGGTGTACCCCAGGGATCTGCTCTTGTGCTGTGTTCCATTTACCTCGGATGTTAGAGCTGGGAATGATGTCACTCTCGAGTTGACCGCGTTCCAGTGAAACATTTGGAAAGCCAATATGGATGCATCCAGGAAAACATTAATTGTGCTTGCTCTGTTAAAATAAATAGTAGCTGATAACAATACATTTTGTGGCATTTTGCATATCTAAACACTGTAGCAACATGTCCACTGGTAGAACTGTGTGTACGGTTGATTTAATATGACACAGATAGAATAATAAACTGTAAGTTACTACAGCTTTCACTGAAATTCACATGCCACCATTGTGGATTGGAGTCATGATCTGGAGTTGGACAAACTCGAACTGGACAGACCAAGTCTAAGTTTGTCAGGTTGGAAATCTGACCCAGAAGGACTCCAGGTGCCCAGTGAGCTTCTTCTGATAGCACTTCCGGCGGTGTGGTGGAAATACTGCCAAATAGGGCCCCGCAAATGTCCATTCTCATGATCCGTGGCCCCGCTGGAAACCAAGGGGGCTGTCCTCTGTCAGTCTGGGGGGAGAAACTTTCCTGGAAGTACTCTCTCCCTCTGCCCTTCCATAATCAGGGTGTTCTGGCCCGGGTCGCCATCCTTATTATGAATATTTATTGATACAATATTCTGCATAATTTGTCTGAAAAAGTGCAATTAAATATGAAATACAAAATATACAAACTTTACACATATATATTGGGGTACTTTATAAATGTTATAGACAAATATCCTTCTTCTTCTTCTTTTGGCTGCTACCGTTAGGGGTTGCCACAGCGGATCATCCAAAATTGTTGTCCGCATATTGATTTGGCAAAATTTTACACCGGATGCCCTTCCTGACGTTACCCTCCCCATTTATCTGGGCTTGGGACTGGCACGAAGGAGCACACTGGTTTGTGCATCCCCTGTGGCTGGGTTTATAGACAAATATCATTAAAAGGTTAAAATAAATTAAACTGGGATTCAATGCTTTACAGTAATTTCGTTTTTTTTTTTATAACCTTGTAATTATTCATTCCTTCCAATGTTTTAATATAACGAGCAAATTCAGTTTTACAGTCATGGCCAAAATTATTGGCACCCCTGGAATGTTCCCAGAAAATGCACCATTTCTCCCAGAAAATTGTTGCAATTACAAATGTTTTGGTATGCACATGTTTATTTCCTTTATGTGCATTGGAACAACACAAAAAAAAAACAGAGAAAAAAGCCAAATCTGACATAATTTCACATAAAACTCAAAAACCAGGCTGGACAAAATTATTGGCACCCTCAACTTAACATTTGGTCGCACGCCCTTTGGAAAAAACAGCTGAAATCAAGCACTTCTTATAACCATCAATAAGCTTGTTACACCTCTCAACTGGAATTTCCGACCACTCTTCTTTTGCAAACTGCTCAAGGTCTCTCAGATTTAAAGGGTGCCTTTTCCCAATAGACATTTTTGAGATCTCTCCATAAGTGTTCAATCGGATTTAGATCCGGACTCATTGCTGGCCACTTCAGAACTCTCCAGCGCTTTGTCTTTAACCATTTCTGGGTGCTTTTAGAGGTATGTTTGGGGTCATTGTCCTGCTGGAACACCCATGACCTCTGATGCAGACCCAGCTTTCTGACACTGGGCCCTACATTGTGCACCAATATTTTTTGGTAGTCTTCAGATTTCATGATGCCTTGCACACAGTCAAGGCATCCAGTGCCAGAGGCAGCAAAACATCCCCAAAACATCTTAGAACCTCCACCATATTTGACTGTAGGTACTGTGTTCTTTTCTTCGTAGCCTCATTCTGTTTTCTGTAAACAGTAGAATGATGAGCTTTAACAAAAAGCTCTACCTTGGTCTCATCTGTCCACAAGACGTTCGCCCAGAAAGATATTGGCTTCCTCAAGTACATTTTGGCAAACTCCAGTCTGGCTTTTTTATGTTTCTGTGTCAGCAGTGGCGACCTCCTGGTTCTCCTGCCATAGCGTTTAATTTTGTTCAGATGTCGACAGATAGTTCAAGCTGACACTGTTGCACCCTGAGTCTGCAGAACAGCTTGAATATGTTTTGAAGTTGATTGGGGCTGTTTATCCACCATTCGGACTATCCTTCGTTGCAGTCTTTTATCAATTTTTCTCTTCCGTTCACGTCCGGGGACATTAGCTACAGTGCCATGTGTTGTGAACTTCTTGATTATGTTGCGCACAGTGGACAAAGGAACATGAAGATCTCTGGAGATGGACTTGTAGCCTTGAGATTGTTGATATTTTTCCACAATTTTTGTTCTCAAGTCCTCAGACAATTCTCTGCTCTTCTTTCTGTTCTCCATGCTTAGTGTGGCACACTCAGACACACAACAGAAAGGTTGAGTCAACTTTTCTTCATTTTAAATGGCTTCAGGTGTAATTGCTTTATTGCCAGCACCTGTTTCTTGCCACAGGTAAGTTCAAACGAGCATCATATGCTAGAAATAAAACGATTTACCCACAATTTTGAAAAGGTGCCAATAATTTTGTCTGGCCCATTTTTGGAGTTCTGTGTGACATGATGTCAGATTTGGCTTTTTTTCTCTGTTTTTTTGTGTTGCTCCAATGCACATAAAGGAAATAAACATGTGTATACCAAAACATTTGTAATTGCAACAATTTTCTGGGAGAAATGGTGCATTTTATGGGAAAATTCCAGGGGTGCTGATAATTTCGGCCATGACTGTACATTGTGTAAAGTTTGGTATCTCTTTGGAGCATTTTAATGTGTAATTTACCATAAATAATAAATACGTTTAGGATATAACTCTTTTGGTTAAACATTCACGTTATAATGGAACATGACATTTTATCCTTTATGGAAATATTAACACCAGTAGTCGTCTTATAGGAAGATTCAAGATCATACTAAAAAACCGAATAACAAATGAACGATACTTTCCTCCTGAAAGTTATAAAATATACAGGTTAAATAATTTTTTTAAACCCAACTAAGACCTACTTTACAGGGTGAATAAATAATTTGAAAAGAAACCTCTCGAATTTTATTGGTAATGCAGTACCTTCTTGAGATATTATAAACTTCATTTCAATTAATATCTTCAACCGGAGAAATCCGGATGTGTTTTTTTTCTGAAAGGGTTGTACATTTCTGATAAATTTTCCAAAGATACTGATTGTTACAATTTTTGTCATTTATGCTCATATTTTCCAGTATTAGACAGAAATCGACATTTTCACTTTAAATCCACAATAATTAAAATTTTTAGAAGCCCAAGCTTGACACGCTCCAAAACTGAGAGCGAAGACACAATGACATCATCACGGGCGTGGGCATAGATATATATATATAGATAGATGCCGCATTCACTGTGTTGCCCAGTCGACACGATACGTAAGCGCGTCCGCCATATTGTGAGTGGAAAAAGTGCCATTTAAACTAATACAAGTAGATGTGGAAACTGGGTTTTCTAATGAAAAAACAATAATGTTTAAAACAGTATCGTTTACATACAACAGATTTTAGTGAATCGTTTAAATGCAATTATTTATATCCATTTATACACTAATAATGGCATTATTAAATAATACTAATTATTATTATTATTATTAAATAATTCCTCTCAAATAAGTAACATTTCTCGGACTTCCTTCTTCCATCTCTGAAACATTTCTAGACTTCGTCCTGTTCTTACGCAACACAGTAATGAAGTATTGGTTAATGCCCGAGTCACCTCATGTATAGATTACTGTAATGCTATTCTATCTGGCATCCCACAAAAACGTATCCATCGCTTACAACGTCTTCAAAATTCTGCTGCCAGGATAATAACCTGCTGTTCTAAATCCACTGAATATATCACACCTATTCTCTCTCCACTTCACTGGCTCCCTACAGAATACAATACTAAATACCGCTCTTAACATTTAAAGCTTTCCACAGTCTTGCTTCCCCCTACCTTACTGATCTCCTACAGACTTACACTCCTCTCGCTCACTCAGATCCTGTAATTTGAGAGGATTCAGTCTGGCAATATGGTGCAGCCTTATTTTGTAGAAGACAGACATAACTAAAGACATGAGCATAAAATGATGGTTGTCAATTTCAAACTGTGTTTCCTCAATGTGCTCCTTGAGAAAAAACACATCATCTGAACCAATCTCAGCCTGAACAAACTGATTGATCAACGATACACTGATGGCTTGCCCTAATGTCAACTGTCAGATAACACGCTCAGCTACTTTGACCACCTTGACTGTACCCTCAGAAGGAATCATCAAACCTCCTTTGTTTTTTTAATGTGAGCAAGTGGTAGCTTTGATCATATGATGCCAGTACAGCATCTGTTACCAGACTAGCACGGCACACATCACAGGACAGCTTTCTCAAAATCCCATCTAAGGGCTACCTCCCACTGCTTCCTGTGGTGGATTTCTTTGGGAAACCTTCAAGGTTTGAGAAATATTAACAGCTAACAACAATCTACATAGTTAGTGACTAAATACGTTTAGCCAAAACGTTGTTTGGAGGCTCACTTGAGCACATAAATGCATAGCTTTGCTAGTTTAGCCTGGTGTAAAGTTAAGATTATAAACCTGGATTTTCCAATGGCCAAATATAACCAAAACAATTGTTCAGCCTTACCTATGAAGTGTAATCCCCCGGGATCTGGTTTGGAGCGTACAGCGGTTTGTACAATCCCAAGCAGCACATGCGTATCCACTACTTCACTCTACAGCATTGCCACTCGCAATATGGCGGCGACGTTGACGTACGATGCTGCTGGTCATGCGGCGTCTAGTAATTCTATGTCTATGGGTGCGAGCACGTCCGTGTACGCCAGCGCATCGTCGTGCGACGTAAGGCGGAAGTTGCGGATCTCACAGCGGCTTTGGGTAACGTGCTTTATTATGCGCTAAATTTATCCTTTTTTTTGTACGGAGTGCTGCCATATGGAAACAAATCAAAGCAGTTGCCACTTTTATTTACTAATATTATGAAAAAAGACTTACTAGTAAGCGAAAAACGGTGACTCTAAATATGTTTATGAAATCAAATGTGGATAAACTACTTTCATACTGAACATATGTGAGCGTATAATTATGGGCGTGCTTATAGCTGACTACATTTGCTAAAACGTTACCAAGAGTTTGAAAAAACAGAGGTTTACCGGCTTATCTGCTTCATATTTATTTCTTTAGCTGACTTTTTCATTCATAGAGACTTCAAAAAACTTAAGTATACCTCATCTGCTTACATATTTATACAAAGGGAGCTCAGGCAGATGAAGTGAGTATCTAGAAGGGAAGCCGGGGAGGTGTTGTGCGTGCTTGGATCGTGGTTTGGGCACCCATGGGCGTTCTGAGGGAATCATGGGGAAAAAGTAGAATATAATGTCAAAGTTAAGGAGTCGCTTAAACATGAATAGGCAAAAAACAGCAAGTAGAATGCGAGTGTGGAAGAGTTGAGCGGAGAACAGCAAGAGCCAAAGAAACGGGCAGCATCTGATAATATGAATGATAGAGCGAAAGAGCGGGGCAGAATATGCAATGCCAGAGCTTAGGATTACACTTGATGGCAATCAGGGCACAATGTGCCTTGTCAAATATTAAACCCAAAGAGAGTCTGAGTCTTTGACGATATGAGAGAGGGAGGACACAATGTTTAAAAACATCATTCTGGCACTCAGATGGAACTTTTTTGGCCCCAGGGGGGTATTTGTTTTTGTAAAGAAGCCCTTTAAATAAGTAAATACATAAATAGGTAGGTAGGTAGATAGGTAAATAAACACACACACACACTTTGATCTGTACACACACCAGAATGACTATAAACCAGGAAAATTAAAAAGAAAAAAAGCCCTGACTTGGCAGTTCCAATCCCCGTGAGGCGCTACACTGGCGTATTGCTTTGGGTATAAAGAAGCCCCCGTCGCGTTTCTTGACACACTTCTGCTGAATAATTCACTGGCTGAGAGTCCTCAGCAGGGTTTAATCGCACCATCATTTCATGTCTTATCAAAAACGTACCACACTGCAAGTTAAACAATTAGATTTTATGTTATCGGTCAAGTCACTGCACTTCCAAAGCATGCACAAATCTGTTCCTGAATGAACTACATAATGAGATCAAAAGTGCAAAAATGAAAGCCTGTGTGTGTATTTTGCCTTTTTTTACTTTCTCTTATTAGAAGTATAGGGAACATATTGTAATCGTCCAAAAATTCCATTTCGAGATTTTGAGGAAATCTCAAAATTTTACATCTCCCTCAGTCCGAAAATACCATTTTTGGAATTATGTCTGTGTGTGTTTGTAAACACAATAACTTGAGTACACTTTCACTTATGTCAACCAAATTTTTTAAATTTTAATAATAGCATGCCCATAGTCATGCTGTAAAGTTATTCTGTACTTCCTCAAACTCGCTTGACTTCCGCTGTTTTTCTTTTTGACATGTTAGGATATTGCTGTAGCATAACCACTGCTAATTATTTTCATATGTAGTATTTATTTATCTCACATATGATTGTGCCTTTCAAAGTTATAAGATCTAGTTTGTTTGTTAGACTGGGTGAAATTGGTAGAAGTATTTTGTTACTTATGTTTAAATGTATGCCTATATTAGTGCATAGTCATTCGGTGGTTCTATTATAACCCCCACAAGCTAAATTATAAATGGAATATTCTGATTATTTCTTGTCTCTCTGACTACAGACACGTTTCAGTTTATCTGCCTTGCAGTTTGTATGGAATGGAGGGAAAACAGTTTCAAACCGTGTGTACTGAACATACTGAATGTACTAAAGTGCAGCTTATATAAGTTTGCCATAGAGAAATAACATGATTTTAATTAAATAAAGTAGGACTTGGAAAGTTAATGCGTTAATTTTTGTGATTAACATGGCCTGTTTAATGCGTTATTAAATATTGTTGCATGCAGGGCCGGCAGCGAGGCAAACGCCTCAGGCAATGCTTTGATCAGGACGGCATTTTCATGTTGTTTTTTTTTTTTTAACATTACGAAACAATAAAATAAATAATATAAGTGTGTACTTAAAGTATCACATACACATCCACTACCGTATTTATATACTACCTCTAACATTTCGTATTACACAGTTCACAATGATACGCCACATGTCAATACATAGCACCGATGTTCATTTTCTTGATTTATACATTCTGACTTGATATTAACATTACGAAACAATAAAATAAATAAGTGTTTACTTAAAGTATCACATATGCATGCAGTGTCATATTTATATACTACCTCTAACATTTCGTATTACACAGTTCACATTGATATGCCACATGTCAATATGTAGCACCGATGCTCATTTTCTTGATTTGTACATTCTGACATAGGTGCAGGGGAATGGGAGGAAAAGTGGGGGGTTTATGGTTGTCCTGGTGCAGTGCTGGAGAAAAATTGTAAGGTAAAAATGATGCTTTTTTTAATTTCATGTTTCTGTAAGAAGATTGAATCAAGTTCATATAGCATACAGTGGGGAAAATAAGTATTGAACGCGTTAATGTTTTTCTCAATAAATATATTTCTAATGGGGTCAATTAAATGACATTTACACCAGATGTCGGTAACAACCCAAGTAATACACACATACAAAGACATCAAATCAAGTAAGTCCATAAATTATGTGTGATAGAGCAAAATGACACAGGGAAAAAGTATTGAACACACTTACTGAAATGTATTGAATACTAGCCGTCCCCCATGGCTCCGCCCACATAGTAGTGAAACAGGACAGCGAGGAGGTCTCCGCCCAGCTCCCTACTCCTGAGGTCACGCTTTCCCCTCCCCTTGGGCCACAGCCTCTGTTTCAGATTAGCGTGAATATATCGCTCCTGCAAGCGAACTACGATTCTTAGCGCGATGAGAGAAGTCGCAAAATCAACCGGAATGTTCAAGCAAATTATAGAAGAAAGCTCTATCTAAATCTGTTAAGTAGCTCTCTCATGAAAAGTGGACAGACATACAGAAGTTGGATTACTGTATATGCTCCAATAGAGGCCCCTGGCTTTTATTTGCAAAACTAGCCTCGGCTCCCGGCGCTTAATAGAGACCATCTGCTATTAGAGACCGGCCATTATTAAGAAAAACCTTCAGAATGCAAAATTTTTTCGCGTGTCTCGGTACAGGTAGGTACACAAAAATATTGGCTAATAGAGACCGGCCATTATTAACAAAAACCTTCAGAATGCAATTTCTTTTTGCACGTCTCGGTACAGGTAGGTGCACAAAAATATCGGCTAATATTACAAACAGCTACTTTATTTGAATTTCACATGCTGCATAAGACTGGTAAAGATAAATGGTAATGTCTTTCTGTACCTTTCGCTGCTATTCGTCGTCCGAATCCACAATGACAAGAAAATTCCATTTTGGTGGATACGAAGACGGCAGGTCTTTCTTTGTTACTCCCCTCTCTGCCCAAAGGGTAGCTTTCGTAATCCAGGGCCTCGCAGGTCCAAAATAAGTAAATGTGTCCTGGGTCACACAACCTAGGCTAATCTCGTTGACAGCGAAAATGATAAGGAATGTGCAGCTGGTTAAATGTGATGAATCTTTGCGGAGACTCTTCATAGCAAAACACATTTGTACCACTCACTGTTTATCACTACCGTACGGAATTACAGTATAACAACCGTATTTTGGTCAACCCAGCACGAAAATGAAGCAGTTTTAGAAACCGGTATATCCATATTTCTTATGTATGCGACGTGCTGACATGCACATGTATTACACACGTCAATAAAGATATAGATGCTTACAATGTACGCTATTAGGCAAATATCAAAGACCCGGCTACTATTTGGCCGCGTCCCCTCTGAAGCCTGGCGCTTATTAGAGACCGGCGACAATAAGAGACTTGGCGTTTATTTGAGCATATACGGTATATATATATATATATATATATATATATATATATAAAAATTATAGTTGATTGTTCAATTTCAATGTCAAGGTTTTGAATTATATCTCTCTCTCTCTATAAAACCCAGTGTCTGTACGTCTGTCCGCTTTTCACGAGAGAACTACCTAACGGATTTAGATCAGGTTTTTTTCCTATAATTTGTTTGAACATTCCGGTTAATTTTGCGACTTCTGTCATCGCACTAATTATTATAGTTTGGTTGCGGCACTGATTTATTCGCACAAATTCGCTGCAGGCCAAGGGGAATGGGGAGGCGGGGCCATCCTCACTTGCGCGCCAGCCTCCATTCGAGTCACTCTACCTCGCGGCACGTGTTGGAGTGTAATTTGCCTCTGCTTAGCTGCCGTTACCTGTTTGTTCAGCAGACATTATCAACTAGAGATTGTTGAAGAATAACGTTTTCATTAGTTTTTCACTTAAGATGGCACTTAAGTCTTCAATCTGCCTCAAGAATGATTTAAGATATGAAGAGGTAGAGGAAGTGACGGCGAAGGTGGTAGGGATGAGAACAGCGCCCGTACGCATGCACTGCCCTGCTGGTCGCTGCCGAGAGTTGATTCTATAATAAAATAAAATAAAAATAAAAAGAGGAGTTGCCTTGGAGGTCAATCATCACCCCAAAAACTGATTGTAGACGTCACGTAGTATTTGTGTGCCAAATTTCAGGTCAATAGTTCAAACGGTTTGCGAGCTACAGGTGATTTAAAATCCTGGACAGACAAACGGACAGCCACTGTAGCGTATTATATAAGAAAGACAGTTTTTAATATCGTGTACACATTTATATTTCTGTGATACAAAAAATTCGGATGGTTGTTTAAATAAAATACTTCCGGTTGAATAATTTTTCTCAAACTTCATACCTGTTAGCTTTTTATCATTATATATAGCTATACAAAATTTGAATCATCTATCTGTAATTATAACCATAGTTTACTGGAAAATTAGCGAAAATATTCAGTTGAAGTGGCCCAAAATTTGACAGGATTCCTTATTTTTGATATAAAGCAGGTGTATAAAATCTCATTGGCCGAGGTTAAAGTGTTTTTGAGTTATCGTGTTTACACACAGACAGATATAATTCCAAATATGGTATTTTCAGAGTCAGGAAGGTCTAAAAAGTCAAGATTCATCAAAATCTTGGTCGGATTTTTTCACAATTCCTATACTTCCTCTGTACTATGTATACGAGAAAGTGAAAACAAAGAAGACATGCTTTTTTCATACATCTTTGTTTAGAGCTGGTTCTCTGTAGTTTGCTGGGCAGTGTGCTCTGGCCATGGGAATGGGATGGGATGGGTGCACTTGTTATTTTATGCAGTGCCTTCAAATGTGTAGTAAATTTGTGTCCTTATTCATATGGCTTAAACACTGGAGATTAGAGTGACTGACTCAGGTTCACATAGATAAGGCATTTTTGGGTAATACAGTTGAAGGCCTTATCATTTAATCCTCATTAAACACATGGGTTTGATGGACTGAATAGTCTCCTGTTGTTAATCAAAATTCTCATGTTCTTATTTCAGATAGGGGCTTTTACTGAGCATACCATTACACAGCACATTGCAGAGCACACAATAATGGGATTCAACACAACATAATGTAAAATGAGGTTAGATGATGGACTAAGGTATCTGAATTTAGTCAGCAGTCCGGAGCTTCAAGCACAAGAGGACACTCTGCCAAATAAGTTAAAATCAATACATCTGCATACAGTTCTCCATCCCTCTTAATTCAATCCAGGGGCACAGGGGCATTGAAATATATCCCAGTAGTATCAAAGGCAAGGTAGGAACCGACTGTTGATGTGGTGTTAATCCGTCCCCATTTCTTTGTTGGCTATGTATTGGCAATCCAGTTCTTTCTTACTGCCCAAAAAATGTGTGTTTTACACCCATGAAGGTTTTTGAGTTGGCCTGATGTGAATGACAAAAAGGTCCATTTAAAATGGCCAATTAACTCAACATGCAATGTAGCAAAATGTTTGGAGCAACAAGATATTTATATTTTTGTAACACCAGTAGGTAAAGTGACTTGCTCAGGATTAAATTTCATTTGATAAAGTCTATCTATCTATCTATCTATCTATCTATCTATCTATCTATCTATCT
>JANRMT010062835.1:10494287-10510049 GCA_026402145.1 Polypterus bichir lapradei | reverse complement strand
TATCTATCTATCTATCTATCTATCTATCTATCTATCTATCTATCTATCTATCATATAGTGCCTTTCATATCTATCTATCTTTTATATAGTGCCTTTCATATCTATCTATCTGTCTGTCTGTCTATCTATTTATTATATAGTGCCATGTCTATCTATCTATCTTTTATATAGTGCCTTTCATATCTATCTATCTATCTATCTATCTATCTATCTATCTATCTATCTATCTATCTATCTATCTATAATATAGTGCCATTTCTATCTGTCTACCTATTATATAGTGCCTTTCTTATCTATCTATCTATCTATCTATCTATCTGTTATATAGTGCCTTTCATATCTATTTATCCAACTATTATATAGTGCCTTTCATATCTATCTATTATATACAGTAGTGTCTATCTATCTATCTATCTATCTATTATATAGTGCTTTTCAAATCTATCTATCTAGTTTGTTTTGAGGACTTAACATGCCTTTATGTTTCACAGTAGTTTTTGTTTGACCGGTAGGAAGATTGACATTTTTTTTATCCAAGTAATAATAATAAAGACAATACACGTAAGTGGTAGAAATGAACACAACCGTTCATTCATGAAGAAAGTACTTCATGTTATCCTGAGTGAATCTAAAGTCTTTTTATTATATATTTTTTAATATGTAAATCCAGCAAAGAATGGATGAAGCCGATGAAGACGGACAGGTTATCAAACTTGGGAAACTTTCTGTAACTTGCATTCAAGAAGAATTTGACCTGACGGAGGCGCTTGAACTTCTTCAGATTGAAATAGAGCCTGTTGCCTTTAAAGAATCCTGCACTGAAAATGAGGGGATTTACTTTTCTGTAAGTATGCTTTGTTTTAAAATGTGCTTGAAGTCTTGGAAGTGCTGTTACCAGCCCAGCATACCACAATGTAGAAAACCACACTGGCCATTGCAGAGTTATGGAAGCTGCAACGGAGGTCACTTCGCTCCTTAAAGGAACGCAGCTTCCTAAGGACAAAGAGCCTGCTCTACCCGTTCTTCCATAGGTCCCCTGTGTTCTGAGACCAGTCCAGCCTGTCATTAATGTGGACCCCGCGAAGTACTTATAGGAGTGGACCACCTCTACATCCACTCCCTGAATAGTGACCGGACATAGAGCCTGTTTGGTGTGGAAAAAGTCAATAAGCAGTTCCTTGGTTTTGTTTATTTTAAGTTCCAGACAATTCTCTTTGCGCCAAGAAACAAACTTCTCCCTCTGACTCCCCTCCTGTGTCTCATCCCCCTTATCAGTAGACCCCCATAAGTGCAGAATCATCTGAGAATTTCTGTAAGCGTCAAGACCTGCTGTTATATTTATAGTTGGAGGTGTTCAGAGTGAAGAGAAAAGCAGACAGGCCTGGTCCTTGTGGTGCTCCAGTGTTGTTCACACAGCTGTTGAGTTTCACAAACAGTGGTCTGCCTAACAGACAGTCCATTACCCAGGACACCACAGGCTCATCCACCTGCATATCTCTGAGGTTTACTCCTTAACAAGGATGGCTGGATGGTATTGAAGGCACTGGAGAAATCAAAAAATCTCGTCCTCACAGTGCTGTCAGCTTTCCACAGCCTTGTGGAGATGACAGATCATTGCTTCCCACACTCCAGTCTTTTTGTCTGATAGGCAGACTGCAGTGGGTCCAGGTGGTCTACCACAAGAGGACTCATATAGCTGTATATAAATAAATGTGTCTGTGACTGCTAACAGTTTAATATGTAGGTTGGAAAATGTTATGTTATTGTTTGCTTGCCATTTACATATGATATACCTCTTTTAGAAAAATGTTTCAAGAAAGCAGAAAAATTGGGAAAAGATACTTGCTTCAAAGAAAAGTAAAAGAAAGGAAGAAAAACAGAGAAGAAAATTAAACCATACTGAAAGATCAGGTATTTTGATTCCTTTTGTTTCTGAATACTGTTTTAGGTTCAAAATAATTTGAAGGAAAAAAAATTAGATGAAAATCAGTCTTCACATTTTAGTGGAAAAATGCCATCCAATCTAATTTAACTTTACTGTCTTGATAATTTCAATCAGAATTATTTGTTTGGTATACTGGTAACTTATGCTTTATTTGGAGCAGAACACACCTCTTAGGTGTTTGTTTTTGAGCATTTTATTGGATAATAACAATCAAATTATGTTTTTCAGTTAATAGTAATCTGCACAGCAAGCGTGTCTTAAAGGCAATAACAAAGGAGCGTCTCAATGAGGCACGGTCCGGTGGGGTGAAGCTCTGCATTGACTTAAGTATGATGCAGTACATGTCTAAAAAGGTACAGTATGTAGACTAAATTCATCTAGGGAGATGAATGTAACATATGGGCTAAACAAGTGACTGTTTCAAGTAAATAACTGAATCCTCAATTTTATTGTATTTTTTGAATTGAATAGTGGAATACATTTCTAAATGGAGAGATTTTCCTCAATGTGTATTTCTGTGCTTTCAGTTTCTGAACATTTTTCATTTAATCAAGTCATTAATCATGCTTAATGTCATTAATGATTAAAAGCTTTAAATGGTGGTATAGGTTGTTCCACCCCAAGGCCGTGACTGATAAGCAGAGTGTAGCTGAAGGAAAATAAAAGAATAAATTAGAGAGGTGGCAGGCTAGTAGTATTACTGGACTTAGGTGGAGTTGTAGTAATTCTTTACATTTATATAGCACTTTTCTCACTACTCAAAGCGCTGTGAGTGTGGAGCCACATCAACCACCTCTAATTTGCAGCATCCACCTGGAGGACGCGATGGCAGACATTTTGCTGCCGTTCACTCACCACACATGAGCTATTACACCAGGGGTCGGCAACCTTTCAGCAGTGTCGTGCCGAATCCATGTTACAATGTTATTCTACGTACCGACATAATTCTACCAATTTTGTTGTATGTAGTATCAAAATTGGCCCGTTTATAATGGGCTTCAAAAGTACAGTGGAACCTCGGGTCACGACCATAATTTGTTCCAAAACTCTGGTTGCAACCCGATTTGGTTGTGACCCGAAGTAATTTCCCCCATAGGATTGTATGTAAATACGATTAATCCGTTCTGGACCGTATGAGCTGTATGTAAATATATTTTTAAGCACAAAAATAGTTAATTATACCATAGAATGCACAGTGTAATATTAAACTAAATGTAAAAACATTGAATAACACTGAGAAAACCTTGAACAGAGAAAACTAACTATGCAGTCTGTTTAAAAACAAGCCCGGTGTATTCTTTAGCTGCCTTCTTGGCCTTACTGCCTTCTCACGCTCCCTCTTGCTCGCTCGCTCTCTCTCTCGCTCGATCGCTGCACAGGGAATGCACAGGGAGAGACTGGACACGAGCGGAAATCATCGTGCGTACGAACTGGAAGGGAAACTGGCTTGTTTGTCACCCAAGTGTGCGGTCATGAACAGATGCAAAAGTTTGGCGAACCTTTTGGTCGTAACCCAATTTGTATGTGGTCCGAGACATTCGTGACCCGAGGTTCCACTGTATATACTTTTCCCCAATGTCTGTGTTTTTTTTTTTAAGCAGGAATTCTAGTTTTTCTCCAACGTTGTAAAAACAGTACATGCTAGGCCAGTTTGGTGATTGCCCGGTGTGTGTGTGTGTCAGTCAGTGAGCCCCGTCCTAAACTAGTTCCTTTGGCCTTAACCTAACAAAGTCTTGTGTTCCACTTTCATTCAAGCTGTGTTTTATCTTTGGTCAAGAAAATTAATTTCAAGTTTAAAATTTACGATTACAGGAAACTAGCCGTCTTGCTGCTCAGATTCGGAGGTTATATGGCGCCAATAAGAAGGCTACAAATCCGTTTCATTTGTATCTCACAGACTTTTGCGAAGATAGTCTTCTCTACAAAGAGTGTGTGAGGATGAATGATGGGTTTTTGAACTACGTGGTAAGTGCATATTATAAGCTGGTGCAAAATGTACAATGTTGAACTGCAGGTTCATTCTAAATTACATTTTGCAAAGACGCCATCTCAGTGTTGCTTTGCCAGCTGTTTTACTGTATGACCCAATGACAGTGTGTTTTACTTTTAGATGGAGAGAACTGAAGAAAACTGCCTCAAAATATTTCCACCGGAGTGCGTTATTTACCTCACCCCTGACTCGGAGAATGGTAGGTATATTCCAAAACACCAAATAAAATACCTTTTTAAACATTATTTTACCTGCCAAAGTGTTATATTTTGATATATTTATCTATAGTATATCTATGTTATATTTATCTATAGTAAACTCAGTTGAAGTCTTCACAGTTTGCATTTAGATAGTTTGAAAAGACAAAATGTTGGATGCCTAGTGACTGGTGCTGCTGGCTCTCGGGTCCAGAGTCCAGGGTTAATTCTTGCACCTAATTTACTTTCTGTGTGTAGTGTGCAAGATTTTATCCAGGTATTCAATTTTATTTCTCCTATATCCCAAAGGTTACTGTTTTTTTTTGTGTAAGTGTGGAGGTACACATGTGTGGACCCTGTCATAGATTATTTTCCCTTCCTGGGTTGTCTCTTAGTGTTTATAGTGTGTAATGTGAATATTAACTGAACCTTCTGACCTGTATCGGCTTGGTTTAATACATTGTGCAGCTACCTCACGAATGGCTGTTTAGTTTATTGCATGGATAATTCGACATATCAGTGAGTTTGTATGTGAGTGTGAGGTGTTTATATGTATATATCTTATATATAAACATCTACGCGTGGAAGTGTGTGTGTGTCTGTCCGGCCCGGAAGTGAGAGGTGGAGTCGGGGTAGGGGCTCCACCTCTGAGGAAACAGAAATCTCACTTAGCCGATAATAACACAAGTGGGGACAGCACATCAGCAAAACAAAACCTCCGAAGAAAGACAAAGTCGCTTAGCCGCTAACATCGGCAAAACAATATATCTGTTACATTTCCTTCCACCGCTAATGCACAAGCGGGCGTGCACATCGGCAAAATGAATCCTCCTGACGATTTCAATAGTTTCTAGGACCCCGGGCTTTTTACAGACAGGCTTACACAGCTAGTATATATACATATACTAGCTTTGCTCGCCCACATGGGGTGTGGTACGCTCCAGCCACTTCGCATCTCCGCCACTCACATTGTGAAGGTGGGGAGTTGGGGTTTGGCTGAATGCACACTAAGGAGATGTGGTCTGATCAGCTGCTGTTTATCTGCTGCATGTTCTTCTTGTCGCGCTGCATGTCGATCATTTAAAAGCCTGTACAGCAGCTGTCCTTTTGTCTCACTGCCTTGTCTCGCAGGACGTCAACGTTTCTTCCGAGAAGATGACGTATTGACCCAAGATTTTTTTATTATATTAGATATATATATATGTATATGTATTTTTTTCTTTTTTAATTTTATTTAAGTTTAAGTATAGGTAGGTTAAGTTACTTGCATAAAGACCATTTTTGTTATTTAGGCTCCAGTTCCTTAAGTTGTTATGCCACACAGCCTGCAAAATTGCTGACAGTCTTTAATGTTTTCAGATTTTACAGATTTATTTATTTTTAATTTTATTAATTTTATTGTAATCATTTCATACAAATCGATCAATTTTTACAAAAAATAGGATTGAAAACAAGTTGACCCCCACCCCTGAGAGAGAGAGCATGGCCAACGGGGTAAAACCTAAGGCTTATAAACATACCCAAATTGATGAGTTTAATAGGGCAATAGAGAGGAATGGAGAAGAAAAAGAAATGCGGAGATAATTGCTTCCTCAGTGCTTTAAGAGCTTATTCTAAAATATTATTGATTAGATCCTGCCAGGTTTTGAAAAAATTCTGTATAGATCCTCTAATTGGTTATTTGATTTTTTCCAATTTCAAATAGTATAAAACATCGGTTTCCCACTGACTTAAAGAGGAGAGTTAGGATTCTTCCAGTTTAGCAAAATAAGTCTGCGTGTCAAAAGTGTAGTGAATGCAATCACAGTTTGTTTGTCCTTCTCCATTTTAAAAGATTTTACAGATTTAATAACAATATATTCAACATTTTTGCTCAGAACACCCTTGTATTACCTGTAGCGAATTTCTCTAATTTACATTACAGAAAAAGAGAACCGGGAAATTTGCTTTTTGCGTAAGTATCAAGGGTTGTCATATTAATACGTAATGGCAGTGGCTTTAGAATGTTTGGACTTTCACCCATTCAAACACACGCTTCTTACTGCCTTATTACAAATCATTTTGTGCAGTCTTTCTTGCACTCTTTGTTTTTGTTTTTTCTTCAGGTTAACTGGAATTCTTAAATTTATTTATTAATTATTTATTTTATTTGTTTGTTCCGTCCACCCTGGTCAACTGACCTTATCATCAAACAGTCATTTAGAAACTTAAAAAAATCAATTCTGCATTTAAGGACTTGTATTTCTCTTAATTAAATGTTTATCAGATGTGTGCATTATTACATTTTTTGTTTAATATTTACAATATGCATTGTTCGTATGTAATTTTAATTTGTTTTTCCTTGCATATAACTACCTCTTTGACATCTTGTAAAACACTTTGCGCCATATCCTTTGTATGAAAATGTGCTATAGAAATAAATGCTGTTATAAGAATTTTTTTAATTGTCTCGCACATATAATTTCTGAACTTCACAGATTACAGTGACTGTTTCCCTTTATTTTGGAGTAGACGTTTACAGCCCAGAAGTCCAGAAAACAGTATAGACATTATACATGTGGACAAATTAAATTAAAAAAGGCCACCAGTGTTTAAACTGTTACTGTATGTTCTGAATGAGTGAAATTCTTTTGTAGCACTGGAATATGTTGACCCTGAAAAGGTATATATCCTTGGTGGCTTAGTGGACGAAAGTGTTCAGAAGGTAAGCTCCTTGTTGTTTTTTTGTGTGTGTTTTTAGGTTTTACAGCCATGTTACTGTATATTAATAACTTATAAAATGTAGGCTTCTCTTTCCTAACTATGTGGTAAAAGTTGTAATTCTCAGTAAGTTTTCTTCTTTTTATATTACATTTGTATAGAAATTTTATTTAATGTTAAGCAGAAGAAAGTTGCTATATGAACTAAGTTTATTGCAATCATTGTTATTTTGATGATTAATTTTAGGAAGCCTGTCATAGTTTTTGTACTACCTGTTGTTCATATTTTGACTGCATAAAGGTTTCTTGAATGAGCATATCATCTGAGATTACGTTTTCTGTATGATGACTAGGGGAATTCACTTACCCGCCTGTGCTATGCTCCAACCACTTTGTGTCTCTGCCGCTCACGTTGTGAAGAGGGGGGCTGAACGCACCCCAAGGAGATGCGATCGCTCCTCCGACACCCCCTCTTAAATGGTGATACAAGAGGAAACACATACAGTTTTTATTTTATTTTTTTTAACCTCCTCTTTGCTCGATCAGCTGCTGGCTTTCTGCTGTTGCCGCCATGCCGTGTGATCTGCATCTCGCGTGGTGCACTTCTGTCATATCACCTATGTCCATATATTCAATCTCTTTTCGCGTTTACCTTTTCATCAATATCGCATTGAATTTTGAGTTCATGTTTGGAATTACATCGTGACAACGCAACGTTTAACTGCCCGTGAGCAAATATCTTTTCTTTCTCTCTACAAGAAATGTGTCTGACATAACCACACAGGACTTTTCCAAATTTTGCATAAGCTCTTGTCTTAGTGTGGTTACATCGCTTGGCACGAAGACTCTTCTCGCAGGATGTGAAAGTGACTCTGAGACAATCATGTCTCGTCTCCTTCCAAGATTTTTTTTTTTATAATAGAGAGATGTATTTGTTGTCTGTTGCCGGCCTTGTACTACTCTCACTAGTCTGTGGGAGGCATGTAAGCAAGAACATCGTTGTACTACAGCACCCTCCATAATGTTCCTTGATTTCTCCCTTTGCTACACAATTCAAAAGTACAAATCAAGCAATTCAGACGTCGTGATTGAAGTGCACATTGCAGACTTTCGTTTAAGGGGATTTGCATACATTTCGGTCTCACCATATAGAAATGACAACACTTCTTTTTTACCGTAATGTTTGGGACAATTGGTGCCACAGGTGTTTGTGGTTGCTCAGGTGTGTTTCATTGCTTCATTAATGTAGGCTTAAGATACCTCAGCTTGCTTCTACCTACAGACTGTGTTTGAAGTCTGTTGTTGCCATTGTTCACCATTAGGACAAGACATGTGCCAATGAAAGTCAAAAAAGCCATCATGAGGCTAAAGACAAGGATAAAACCTTTAGAGAAATCAGTAAAACCTTAGGATGACCTAAATCAACGTTCACGAATATCGTTAAGGAGAAAGAACACTTGAAAATCGCAAAGGGACTGGTAAGCTGTGGAAGACCTCCACTGCTGATGACAGAAGAATCCTCAAGATCATAAAGAAAAAGCCCTAAATGCCCATCAGACAGGTCAGAAACAGTCTTCAGGAGGCAGATGTGGATGTATCAGAGATGACTATCTGCAGAAGACTTTGATTAGAAATACAGAGACCACACTGCTAGATGGGAACCGCTAGTTAGCCACAATAACAGGGTGGCCAGATTACATTAAACCCAAAAATGACTTAAAAGAGCCTGCAGAACTCTCGTGACAATGAACAATGAGCATGCATAAGAGTGATGACAAGAGCCAAGTGTGGAGATGTAAAAGGATAAGCCCCCAAAGTAATCAGGAGCTGAAGATGGCTGCATTAGAGACATAGCAGAGCATCACCAGAGAAGAACCTAAGCACCTGGTGATGTCAATGAATCTCAGACTTCAAGCAGCCATGGCATGCAAGGTATATGTGAGAAAGTATTAAATATGACGGCTTTAATATGTCTGCCATTGCTGTGCCTCAAACTGATGGCAGTTATGGTGCCTTGAAATATGGGGGAGGGGGGACGTATAAAAAGTGTTATTTCTACACAGTGTAACTTAAATGTATGCAAATCTCCTTATATGCAAGTCTCCACTCTTCACCTTAATCACAAGTCTGAATTATTTGATTTGTAATTTTAAACTGTGGAGCAGAGGAGGAAATCAAAGAGAAATGTGCCTTTGCCCCAAACAATGTGGAGGGCACTGCATGTACACTTGACTATCTATTTAAACTTGAACAGGAATGGCTTGTCTTTTTCATTTTAGTTTTTATTCCAGTGTGTATCAAAATTCACTGTATCCATGCCTTATCACCTTTGCCCTTGAAACTCAACAGTTCACTGCTGCCATGTGAAATCTGGCCAACACAGGGCGCAAGGCAGGAAACAAACCCCGGGCAGGGTGCCAGCCCACCGCAGAACTATTAAACTACAAGAAATCTTTATTTACTATACTTTACAGGTACACAGTAAATTAAATATAATAGAATATGAATTTCCCCTTGGGATTAATAAAGTATCTATCTATCTATCTATCTATCTATCTATCTATCTATCTATCTATCTATCTATCTATCTATCTATCTATCTATCTATCTGAGTCTCTTCCCAAATCCCTAGTCTAATAAACAGAATATCACACTGAGCAGGAAGTATTTCACATTATAATATTACACATATGGATTTAAAGGACTGAGCAGCGATACACCAGTCCTCAGTAGTTTTGTTCAATTTATATACATAGTGTATAATTCAACCTTCGCTTTCTATATTTTGAATATTAAGATGAGTTGGGAGTCATTGGATTCATCATGGTTTACTTAAAATAAAATGTATGTGTGGTGTATTGGTCATCTTTATATTTTATTCAACAATAATTCTATCATAAGATTTTAAATCTGAACAGAATGGGCACTAGGAGAACAGCTGGCAAGTAGACTAGGGCTGTTAGTTGTGTAGTATTTATTGTGTAATGTTAACATTTTAAACATTTCACACAAAAGCAAAATATCACACACCCTGTATTTTAAAATGTGTACAATATATTGCAATGAAGATCTAGTTTTCATGAAGCAAAGAAAAAACCAACCTATGATTAATGAATGTACTCTTTATTTCATTTGTCTTTATATTCTGTTTGTTCAGAGCTTAACATACCAGAAGGCTCAAGAATACCAGTTATGCACAGCAAGATTGCCAGTTGAGGAATACATGGTCAAAAAGGAGAATGCCAAGAACTTCCACTCCCAGATCCTAGCAATTAACCAAGGTAACACAGTTAAACAAAGTGCACTGAGGGATATGCATAGGTGTTAGGAATGTCAGTTGTGTTTTTAAAATTATGTAGTCATATTAGAATAATGTCTTAAAATAAATTTAAGTTGATGCACTAATGAGCACATAAGAATTCTATACAGTAAACCCTCATTTATCATGGTTAATCCGTTCCAGACTCTACCCAGATAAATGAATTTCGGCGAAGTAGGATTCTTTATTTATAAATCGAATATTTTTGCAGTTAGAGCATAGAAAACCTGTTTACGACCTTCTAAATACGTTTTTTAACATTATTAGAGCCCTCTAGACATGAAATAACACCCTTTAGTTAAAAGTTTAAACTGTGCTCCATGACAAGACAGAGATGACAGTTCCGTCTCACAATTAAAAGAATGCAAACATATCTTCCTCTTCAAAGGAGTGTGCATCAGGAGTAGAGAATGTCAGAGACAGAGAGAGAGTTTAGCAAACAATCAAAAATCAATAGGGCTGTTCGGGCTTTTAAGTATGCGAAGCACTGCTGGACAAAGCTGCTGTAAGGAAGGGAAGAATGTTAAGGTAGTATTCCCGCATTTTTTTAGAGGAGCGTCTGTATCCTCTAGGCCAGTGTGCGAACAGCCCCTCTGCTCACACCCGCTCCGTCAGGAGCAGAGAATGTCAGAGAGAGTGAGAGAGACAGAGAAAAGTTAACAATCAAAAATCAATACGTGCTGTTCGGGCTTGCAAGTATGAGAAGCACCGCGTGGGAAGCATATCGTATATCATTGAGGAGTTTTATTTAATATGTAATACGTGCTCTGATTGGGTAGCTTCTCAGTCATCTGCCAATAGCGTCCCATGTATGAAATCAACTGGGCAAACCAACTGAGGAAGCATGTACCATAAATTAAAAGACCCATTGTCCGCAGAAATCCGCGAACCAGCGAAAAATCTGTAATATATTTAGATATGCTTACATTTAAAATCCGCGATGGAGTGAAGTCGCGAAGTTCGAAGCGCGATACAGCGAGGTATCACTGTAGATATATTTTCTTGTTATTTCTGTTAATTTTTTTAAGGCTAATTATTTTTTCTTCCTTTTGTCCCAGGGCTGAATATTTTTCCAAAAAACTCAAAGCAATGGTTTCACACATAAATCAACATAAAACACTTATGTTGTCACTCCGTTTTATGTTCCAGGAGCCCCTACAGTATGCGTATTCACATATTTATTACATTCGTGTTTGTCCTATCACTCATAAGTTGAAAGGAACTTTCTGGTAAAATAACGACTTGAAGTAGTCGAGTGGCTGCTAATCCGTTGTGTCCACCAGCAGGGTGCGTCGTTTGGTGAAGTTCAGTCCCGTAGATCAATGTCTGTGTAGTCCTCCCAGGCCAAACGTTTTTGTTGGCGCGTCAGCTGCACGAGCGTGTCCAGCACTACAATCAGCTGATGCAGGCACCTGACTTTCCTTTTCAATCTCCAGATCAGTTGTATCAAAATCGGAGTTTGATAAGTCAGTCTGATTCAGCACAAAAAATAAAAAAAGAAAAAAATAATACGCACAGAGTATTTTGCTTTGTGCATTTGCTTCGCTCTCTCGCCCGACATCGATGCCATTCTAGATGTTGCTTACTCTACGCTACTCACGCACGTGCAGGGTTTCAACGTCAAGTCAACAAGTCTAACAGTCCTCAGAGCAAAGAGGGTCTACTTATAATGTAACGGTGAGCTTTGTACAACATTTACAGCTTTCTTTTGCCCTCTGCCCCTGATATCCATCCTCAACCCTTTATGTTGACAAAAGTCGACATCCGCCCTAAAAGAGTTAATGACATACACAAATTTTAAACCATTTGTGCAAATTAATGAGTGAATTAGTCTGAAATGTAAGGTTTGGTAATACATAATGAGCTATTAGTAGGATTGTCATTTTAGTAATGTGTATATATACAGTACCTGTCAATAGTTTTAGAACACCTCATTTTTGTTCAAATTTTCTTCAGATTGAATCAGTTGATATGCAATGAATGTGCTAAAATGGTGAAAAGATTTGCAGTAAACTGCCAGAAGTTTAAATCTAAAATTTACAGTATGTCAAAAACTGGAAACAAGATTTCAAAATATTACAAATGGGCCTTCTTCAAGGAACTAATAGGTTACAACAAACAGATGTTCAGCAGCAGTTATAATAAATGAATCCTTGCAAGTTGAAGCAGTTTGCTCAGGTGTCCCAACTTCTGTTGATTACTTAAAAACCCTCTGTGTGTCTTAAAGCAGAGTTGGAACAGACTGTGTTACTACACCCTCTGAAGCACTGATTGGACAGTATTATACTAGCATAGAACAAATACATAATGGCAAATAAAACAATAAGCCAAGGAATCATTTAGTGTACAAAATTGTATTCAAATTGCTGATATGACAGCCAAACTGTGGTAACCCTTGTGATTCAGAATGCCAGTCACTCTGTGCAAGTCACCAACTTTGCCTCCAGCAAAAGAACCCCAGATCGTTACACTTTGTCCTCCATGTTTGAAAGTTGGTGTCACACACTGAGGAACCATCCTTTCACCAACTTAACTGTGTACAAACACCCTGAGTGATGAACTGAAGATTTCAAATTTGGATTCATCTTTCCATAAGGTTTTCTTCCAGTCTGCAGTAGTCCACAGCTGGTATTTCAAGACCCTTTTTTGGCCTTTAAGGAGTGGCATTCTTCTTACCACTCGCCCTGTCAGACCTGCAATACAAAGTCTCCTCTTCACATTAGAAACTAACACTTGCTTTTTTCAACCTGCACGGTTAAGCTGTGCTTGAAGCTGTTGTACTGTGATGCACCGATCACGCTAGCTGGTGACACTCAGAAACTTGTCTTCTGATTGGCTTGTGACATTGGCTCTGCCAGATCTCCTCCTATCAGAGTTTCTTCCAGTTTCCAGTTGCCTTTGGATTGTGTAGGACACCACTGGACTCACTGACTCTTTGATGTTTTTTGCAATTTCTTTAAGGCCTACACTTCTGTGGGTAATAATGCTCTGTCTCATTTAATTTGTTAATTGCCGTTTTCTTGCTGGAGTATTTTCCCAAGTACTATACTTCAGAGGGTGTAGTAACACCAGTATGTTCCAACTCTGCTTTAAGACAGACAGGGTTTTTAAGTAATCAACAGAAGTTGGGACACCGGAGCAAATTGTTTGCTTCAACTTGCAAGGCTTCATTTACTTTAATTGCTGCAGAAAATCATGGTTCTGAATGAGTCAGTGGTATTTGGCTTTTATGTGTGTGTGTATATATATATATATATATATATATATATATATATACAGTGCTCAGCATAAATGAGTACACCCCCTTTAAAAAGTACGAATTTAATCAGTAGCTCAATGAACAAAAGAACAATTTCCAGAATTTTCACAAGACTGAGTTTTATTGAACACTTGTTTAACTCCATAACATGAAATTAAGGTTAATAATATAACTTAGATCACAAAATCTTCAGTTTTACTCAAATTGGTTGAAGCAAAAATGAATACACCCCGCAACAAAAACTACTACATCTAGTATTTTGTATGGCCACCGTGATTTGTAAGGACAGCACTAAGTCTTCTAGGCATGGAATGAACAAGTTGGCGACATATTGCAACATCTATCTTTTTCCATTCTTCAAGAATAACCTCTTTTAGAGCCTGGATGCTGGATGGAGAGTGATGCTCAACTTGTCGCTTCAGAATTCCCCACAGGTGTTCAATTCGGTTCAGATCAGGAGACATACTTGGCCATTCAATCACCTTCACCCTGTTCTAAAACATAAACAGATAGCGCCCTAGTAATACTAAGTAATAATGAGAATATATGCTGATAAAAACCCGTATTTTAAAACGAATAGATCAGACAAAAGATTATTAATCTTTGCTTCATCGTTTTAACCGCCATGACTCACTATTATGTATCAGAATAGTCCCGGGATCAGCTTTCTTAATTCTTTTTCTGCTTCATCCTTGTTAGCGAAGACATAGAATTGACCCTGCCATTCCACTTTCAGTTTTGCCGGATACAGGAGGCTGTATTTCACACTGGCTTGCCGTAGCCGCTGTTTAATATTATAGAAGGATGCGCGTTTAGTAGCTGTTGCTGGAGAGAAGTCAGGGAAGATAAGAATGCGGTTATTTTCAAATATAATATCTTCCTTGTTTCTGAGGAGTGCCATCACCTCTAGCTTAAATGATAATCGTTCAAAACGAACTATAAAAGATCTTGGTCGGGGTCTGACGGTGTTTGGTCCGCGTACGCGGTAAGCCGCTGCTATCTCAGATTCTGCTTTAAAGTCGTCCCCGATTAATTTAGAAAAAAGTTCAGCTGCAAATTTCACAGGGTTTGAACTTTCTCGATTCTCCGGCAGACCTTCAATTCTGACATTATACCGTCTATTGCCATCTTCTAAAGCAGCCAGTCTGTCTCCACGTTTTTCTCCAAGTTTTTTGCATTCGGAACTAACATTTATTGCTCTTTCTTCGGCACTGGCAGCTGAATGTTCGACCATTTCAATCCGATTCGTGAATGTCTCCATGAGATGCTCCAATTGATCAGTAAGCGTGCTCAATTTAACCGAGTTTTCCTGAATGCGCTCTTCAATTTTTCCCAGCACCTGTCGAAGCTCAAGTTGCACCTCTTGACGCAGCCTTTCAGTTGCCTGTTGGAATTCCTGTCGCAGCCTTTCAGTTGCCTGTTGGATTTCCTGTTTCAGGCTCTGATGTGCCTTTGCCCTTGCTATCTCATTAGCCTTCTCGCTTTTCTTTATGTCTTGCGTGAGCTCAACGAGCAACACCTTCAGTTCAGATAGTTCAATTGTGCTTTCTTGTACCGTAGATGAAGCAGCAGACTTTGCTGTAGCTGGCGTCCCCGCTGCTACAGGCTTGCGTAATTGCGCAATTGAAGCTGCGGACTTCGAGGCCCTTTCCAGTTTCATGTGATCTTCTTCAATCGGCGAGCTATCCAGCTCTGCACTCACGATCGCACCTTCGCTCCCCTTTTCGCTCTCAGCCGGCGACGATGTAGCGGACCGTGGTCCCGAGGAGTCTGTGCTTTCGCCCATCTGATCCAGGTCTGTCTCTGAAAGGCCGTATCTGGAACCGGGGCTTGCTGATCGCAGCTTGGGTGTAGCTTTAGTTTTCGATTCTTTCGAACCCCCCTTCTTGTTGGCCATGTTTATATGTGATTACATATACTGTAGCAGTCCCTCTCGGGTTGAATAAATACAGGATATCTCAAGATAATAAGCAAATAATATGAAAAATAACACCACTGCTAGCGGAGCTCCACTTCAGACGTCCATCTCTCGCATCGGACGAGACCAATCTATATGTGTATATATATATATATATATATATATATATATATATATACACACACATACATACATATATATACACATATATATATATATATATACACACACATACATACATATATATATGTGTATATATATGTATGTATGTGTGTATATATATATATATATATATGTGTATATATATGTATGTATGTGTGTATATATATATGTATGTATGTATGTATGTGTATATATATGTATGTATGTGTATGTATGTATGTATGTATGTGTGTATATATATATATATATATATATGTATGTGTGTATGTATGT
>JANRMT010062835.1:10483685-10494024 GCA_026402145.1 Polypterus bichir lapradei | reverse complement strand
ATTATCCAACCCGCTATATCCTAACTACAGGGTCACGGGGGTCTGTTGGAGCCAATCCCAGCCAACACAGGGCACAAGGCAGGAAACTAACCCCAGGCCGTGCGCCAGCCCACCGTAGATATATTATATATATACTCAGCAAAAAAAGAAACGTCCCCTGACTTTCAACTGTTTTTACTTTCAGTAGACTTAATGTGCAAATATTTGTATGAACACTAAAAGAGTCAACACCATAAGACATAAACTAAAAATGTTTCACAATGTGTCCCTGAATGAAGGGAGGCTCAAAATCAAAAGTACCAGTCAGTATCTGGTGTGGCCACCAGCTGCTTGAAGTACTGCAGTGCATCTCCTCCTCATGGACTGGACCAGATTTGTCAGTTCTTGCTGTAAGATGTTACCCCACTCTTCCACCAAGGCACCTGCAAGTTCCTGGACATTTCTGGGGGGAATGGCCCTAGCCCTCACCCTGCGATCCAACAGGTCCCAGACGTGCTCAATGGGATTGAGATCTGGGCTCTTCGCTGGCCATGGCAGAACACATGACTTTTTGCCACTCCTGTCTGGTCCAGCGAAGGTGGGTTTGTGCCCATAGGCGGCGTTGTTGCTGGTGATGTCTGGTAAGGACCTGCCTTACAACAGGCCTGCAAGCCCTCAGTCCAGCCTCTCTCAGCCTATTGCGGACAGTCTGAGCACTGATGGAGGGATTGTGTGTTCCTGGTGTGACTCGGGCAGTTGTTGTGGCCATCCTGTACCTGTCACGCAGGTGTGATATTCGGATGTACCGATCCTGTGCAGGTGTTGTTACACGTGGTCTTCCACTGCGAGGATGATCAGCTGTCCTTCCTGTCTCCCTGTAGCGCTGTCTTAGGCGTCTCACAGTGTGGACATGGCAATTTATTGCCCTAGCCACATCAGCAGTCCTCATGCCTCCCTGCAGCATGCCTAATGCACGTTCACGCAGATGAGCAGGGACCCTGGGCATCTTTCTTTGGGTGTTTTTCACAGTCGGTAGACAAGTCTCTTTAGTGTCCTGCGTTTTTAGAACTGTGACCTTAAATGCCTACTTTCTGTAAGCTGTTAAGGTCTTAACGACCATTCCACAGGTGCATGTTAATTAATTGATTATGGTTAATTGAACATGCATGGAAAACATTGTTTAAACAATTTACAATGAAGATCTGTAAAGTTATTTGGATTTTTAAAACATTATTGTTGAAATACACAGTCCTGAAGAAGGGACGTTTCTTTTTTTGCTGAGTATATATGTGTAATTTATTTATTAATGAGTTAAACTGAAAAAAACAATTATGCAAGATTTGCCAATATATTTAATTTTTTGAATGCACTAAATCAAAAAAGTAATTTATATCAACTATTCTGTATAATTTAAAATTTTCAGTAGTGTACATGTAAATAATTGTGCCTTTTACATTATCAATAGTGTTGATTGGTGAAATTCCCCAGAACATCTTTATCAGCTAATTTGATTGCCTTCAGCAATCGCGTGGGACACAAATTGGTCAGGTAGCCTAGATCAGGTAATGACATCCCTCATCCAACATGGCTCCTACAGATATAGTACTTTGTCCTATAAATTCTCATTTATTACTCTTAAATTCTGTCTTAAAATCACCTGATATGCATGTCACTCCTACCTTTCCACTATTTTTTTAATTTGATGATTAGATACAGTGCTGGCCTACGAGCTTTTATGAATTGGAAGGAGGATGCAAAAAAATTAGTGAGCGTAGGCTGTAAAATGACATTTTCCTTATGTATTTTTACCGTTTGAAAAAAGTTGCTCAAATAATTTGACTTATGTTTTATTTTTTACTCTTGTATTTTGCAGTATTTGATATTTTAGTGGCTTTTTGCGAAAGTCACAGCTGGATAGAGGCCTTTAAAGTTGGATTCCCTGCAGGAAAAGGCTACACTCTTCGTACTGAATTAGTCCAATGTAAGGAATGACACCAAAATGTAAAAAAAAAACAACTGAGATGTGCAGGTATCCATCATCAAGTAAAACTACTGTTACCACCAGTCTGTACTCTACAAAAATCATGGAAAATAGAAAGTAAAGAGAATCCATGAACAGGGTAATTTTCTAGCATCTTTAACACAACTTAAGCCAAAGTGACTATAGCCAGACAACATCAATGGACCAAAACCCTCATACTGTGGGCAGCACTGCAGAAGTAACTGAAATACTGTAAGTAAATTACATCAGAAAAATAAGAACTGTTGTTTATACAGTATACTGAATTTCATGATGATCAATTCCTCATGAATAAAACTTTTGTGATATATGGAATTTTGTAGCTTCACAACCAAATTCATATATTTATAATAGGTGACCTTTCTGAGTGCCAGCCTAGCTTCATTAATAATAATAATAATTCTTCTACATTTATATAGTGCTTTTTTCACTACTGAAAGCAGTTTACATAGTGAGTGAGGAGCCACTTCAACCAAGACTAATGTGACAGCAGCTATTCTTGTGCCAGTACACTCAACACACATTAGCTATTAGGTGGTAAAGTGGTGACAGAGAGATAGCCAATTAGAGACAGGGGATGATTAGGGAGCTAGAATGACTACTAGGCTGTGGAGGGCAATTTAACCTGGACATCGGGATACACCCTGCTCTTTACAACGGGACTATCAGGGAACTTTAATGACCACTGTGAGATAGGACCTCTGTTTTACGTCTCGTCCAACGGATGGCACCATTTTTACAGCACAGTATACCCATCACTGCACTGGGGACATTGGGATCCACGTACAGTCCACAGGGTAAGCACCTCACCAACACCTCTTCCGGCAGCAACCCAAGCTTCTCCTAGCTCAGGAGTCGCCAATTCCGGCCCTGGAGGACCACCGTGGCTGCAGGTTTTCATTCTAACACATTTCTTAACGAGTAACATGTTTTTGCTGCTAATTAACTTCTTTTGAACTAATTTTAATTGACTTGATTTTTGAAGACTAAGACCCTTCAATTGTTTCTTTTTCCTTAATCAGCAGCCAGAAAATAATGAGATAAAAAATGAGCCAAAACAACTGGTGTCCATCATACAATATCTGAAAATAAAGAACGATGAAGGTCTCAGGAATGTCGATCTGCTCAGGACCCCAAAACATTTTAACGGTGCTCCTAGAAAAGAGAAAATCAATAATTTCAGAAATGTCTGCTAATACACCACGAGAGCAGCAACAAAGCCACGAAATTAAAGAACGGGTTTAATTAACAATAAGAATTGCCACCTTATTAAGCAGCTGGTTGGAGTTTTTGAGGCCCTCACTTAGTTGGTCTTCTCTTGGCTCCCTCACGTCACATTTCATTTCTGTTTTTAAGGAAAGAAATGAAGCAATAAAGAGGAATGATGAAGAAGTTCAGGGGAGCAAATCTTAAAAAAGAAATTCAATTTAAATGAATTCACAAGAAGTTAATTAGCAGCACAAACAGGGCATTCATTTAATAAAGGGTTAGAATGAAAACCTGCAGCCACGGTGGTCCTCCAGGACTGGACTTGGCAACCCCTGTCCTAGATGGTCTCCCATCCAAGTAGTGGACCAGGGACCAAACATGCTTAGCTTCAAGTGGATGATCTGTTCTGACCTGTATGTACAGGTATAGTGCAGAGTACAAATGTCTTAAAAAGCGCCCAAATAGTGGCCCCCGGGCAAGAAAACTTTCTCCATAGTCTAATGACGTTTGCTGGTAGGACATCTGTGCTCTATGACTTAAGTTTATGAAGAAAAAAAAGCATTTTGACAGAAGTGAAATTGCTATCCAACAAATGTCCAGGTGCCTATAGGTGAATTGGATATAACCAAGTGGAAAAGTCAAGTCGCCTTGACGGTGATCTAATTTTCTTAAAATGCTTAAAAAGTTATTAATATCCACAACTGCTTTCATGAAAAGTGATTTTCTTTACATTGTGCAGACAGTGTGATAGATGGCAAAAAACTTTTTCTATGGTAAATATTAAAAAATAAACAAAAGAAAAGTCGTGTTTCAGGATTAAGAGTTCTCAGTGTTATTATGATTGATTGATTGATACATCCAAGTGATAATGTCCACAACTGAAATACTCAAATATGTTTAGGGTTGCACAAATCATGTATTGAAACATATTCTGCTCTGTCACATATGGGAAAAAAAAGTAGTAGATTAAAATAATGCACACACTGAACTAAATATAAGGGTGATGACTACAGAGAGAACTTATTAAATAATGGCAAACATAAGACTGTTCTCTGCTGAATTTGTGTACACAATACACATGTTTTGTTAATCATCAGCTTTTGCACATTTACAAAATCATCATCCCGTTCTTTCTTCTCTTGTTCCTTTTTTGCAGATGATCTGTTTTCAAAGAAGCTTTCTTTTCAGTTCCCAATATGAGATGTATTGTGGCCTGGCAGAGTTTTCCACAGAAAAGTGTTGCCAAATAATGTACTGAGACCACTAGGCCACATCACACTCTCTATTGGCTCCTCTTGTGCCATGTAACTCTGTATATGCAGTGCTAGCCGTGCCCCACAGCTCCACACGCGTATTAGTGAAACAGGACAGTGAAGAGGGCCCTGCCCAGCCCAGCTCTCTACTCCTGATATTACATTTCCCCCTCCCCTTGGCCTACAGCCTCTGTCTCAGATTAGCGCGAAAATATCGCTGTTCCAAGTGAACTATGATTCTTAGTGCGATGAGGGAAGTCGCAAAATCAACCGGAATGTTCAAGCAAATTCTAGAAAAAAAAAAAAACCACTCTAAATCCATTAAGTAGTTCTCTCTTTCGCTTACTAAGTGGAGGTAAGGTACACCTCGAGGCTGGAGCATGAGTGAGGAGGTCCCCACCCCTCGGCCCACAGCCGCCCTCTCAGATTTCGTGCAAACAAATCGGAACTGCAAGTGAACTCTGATACTTAGCATAATGAGAGAAGTCGCAAAATCAACTGGAATGTTAAAGTAAATTGTAGAAAAAAACACGATCTAAATCCATTAAATACTTCTCTCGTGAAAAGAGGACAGACATACATACAGACAGATGTTGGATTTTATATACAGTATATAGAGATGTTTAGGTGGTCAGGTACCCAGAATAGTTCCTAGCCTCCCTGACAGTATATACCTGACTGTCATACTGCCAAGCCTATGTTCTACTACCGAATGGTTCCCTGGGAATCCTGATAGTTTCCCCGTATCATCTTCCATACTTTTATATTTTTAGAAAAGCTTTCTAGGTCACACTTTTTATTTACAGGCTCACATTTATTTTGGCAGTTAGTTACACCCACACTAGTATATAGATGATATCTGTATCAAATTCAGATTCATTGCTCTTTCTTTTGTTGCCCCATCAGCCTTTCTCTGGTCCTGTTCCATTGTAGTGCCCATTATGTCTCAGCAGCTCCTATCATAATATTTGTATATGTTTAAATAATGACTATACATTCCTGCAATGGACTAGTGCCCTGTCCAGGGTTTGTTCCTGCCGTGCACCCTATGCTGGCTGGGATAGGCTCCAGCACCCATGACTAACCGAGCTAGAAAATGACGGACTGACTGAATGACATTCTTTTCTTTTTGCCTGCCTTGCATTTTACTAGCATGACATCCAAGGTTCACTAAGGCTTCTGCTGAGGATAGACTTGGGCTCTGCAAACTTAAATTGTACAGCTGGTTTTTGGCTTTAAATTTATAAATGAAAAAAGGTGTTTTGTACCCACTGTGTATGCTGTTTACAGATGGAGTACTGGTTTAACATATGGAAATGGAATTAAAAATTGAACAACGCTGCAGGTTTTTTGAGATGCTATTACCATAGTCTTTACAATTCTAGAGTTTCAGTTTGGCTTAGTGACTATGGAGCCTGAAAACAAACTTCCAAGTGTGTCAGATCAGTCCTCACCACAGTTAATTAGGTGAGCTTGAGTAGGTCACTTTACCTGCCTGTGTTCAAACTCAGTTGTTGTCTTACTCGTTTTGTCCCAAACAGGGTCAAGGGGTTCTACTGTAGCCTATCCCAGCTAGTGCAGAGCACAAAGCAGGAAACAAACCCTGGACAGGGCGCCAGTCCATGTCGCAGGGCACACTCACTAGGGCTAATTCAGAATCGCCAATCCACCTAACCTGTACTGTCTTTGGATGGTGGGATGAAGTTGGAGCACCCAGATGAAACCCATGCAGTCATGTGGAGAACATCCAAACTCCAGGTGGGGAGGACCTGAGACTTGAACCCTGGTGTCCTTACTGCACGGCATGCTATAATAAAATGGTGCTTACTATTGAAAGCAGCTACATGAAATGAAGGAAAAAAAGGAAACAAAACTGCCTAAAATACTACAATAATGTCAAGCTAACACACAGAACTGCTTTATAACTTTCTACTCCTGCTATTCTGCAATTAGGCCTAAGGATAAAACCAATATAACAAAATCAGTATAATATATACATTTTTCAAGTTTAGGTATTTTATAGAAAAACCTAAGGGAAAATTAAACTGCAGCCTGTTCATTGACCCAATGCAGGCCCCAATCATAAAGACAGTAGTCCTCTACTAGAATTTTATTTTAGGTTGTGACAGCTTTTTTTTTTTCATATATCATGAAAGGGCAAAATATTGCAATAAACATTCACTTTTCTTTCTGTGCATTTTTAATTTATTGAAATTTCTTACTGTTATTGAAAGATGTAGAATACACTGTATCTTTATACTGAATCAGAAATCAGTGCACCAGCCTCCTTTTGTTGACTGCTCTTCAGCAACCTAGAGATCAAGTGGATTAAAAGATCGTAAATGTCGGATCAATGAAGATGCAAAAAAGAAAAATTGTTTGGGGTGATCAAACCATGTAAGAATTAAATGAAGGACAAATCACATTTAACATGCAAGTAATATTACTATGTGGTATATTTTATCTATATGATGTATACTGTATATAAATGTATACAATGCACTGGGCCTGTATGTAGAAGTAGGTTATATAAATATAATTGATCTGAATAATTATTAAAAGATCATGAACACTATACAGAAACTTAGGTAAAAGAAGGCCTCACAAGTTTTGCTATTTATTACCCTGATTATGCTGATAAGTGTATACTATACTATGTGTGGTACTGCAGAGGTTAGTGTTGCTGCCTCATGGGTCAACTGTCCTGCGTTCAAATCCCATCCCTGGCCATCACTGTATGTGTGTAATTTGTCAGTTATTTGTCTGTTATTTCCTTGTGTGTTTGGGGCTTTTCTAAGAACTACTTAAGTTTACTTCGTCCTTTTTAAATTTTATATATATATATATATACAGTATATATATATATATATATATATATATATATATATATATATATATATAAATTTTTTTTTCTGGTAGAAGTAATAGGAATATGAATCCATCTAACCATAATCCAACCTGCTATATCCTAACACAGGGTCATAGAGGTCTGCTGGAGCCAATCCCAGCCGACACAAGGTGCAAGGCAGGAACAAACCCCTGGCCAGGCACCAGCCCACCAAGCACACACTAGGGACAGTTTAGGATTGGCAGTGCAGCTCAGCTGCATGTCTTTGGACTGTGGGAGGAAACTGGAGCACCAGGAGGAAACCCATGCAGACACAGGGAGAACATGCAAACTCCAGGCAGGGTGGACCCAGGAAGCGAACCCAGGTCTCCTTACTGCGAGGCAGCAGCGCTACCACTGCACCACCGTGCCACTCAGGAATATAAATAACTTGCTAATTTCTTAATTTATTTTAAAGCTGTGAAATACTAGCTGTCCCCCGTGGCACCGCCCATGTAGTAGTGAAACAGGACAGTGAGGAGGGCCCTGCCTGGCTCTTCACTCCTGATGTCCCGCTTCCTCCTCCCCTCAGCCTGCAGCCTATGTCTTAGATTAGTGTGAATATATCGCTCCTGCAAGCTAACAATGATTCTTAGCATGATGAGAGAAGTTGCAAAATCAACCGGAATGTTCACGCAAATTATAGAAAAAACAACCCGATCTGGATCCGTTAAGTAGTTCTCTTGTGAAAAGCAGACAGACAGACAGATAGATGTTGGATTTTATATATATATACTGTATATATATATATAGAGAGAGAGAGAGAGAGAGAGATGTTTCTTCATTAGAAATGATTCAAAACCATATCAGAAATATTAAAAGCAAGTGACCACACACTTGTAAACATTATCAGACTCTTATCTGATGCTCACTTTTGCATGTTGTTTCACAAATTGACTTTTTGTAAAATTACACCAACTTTTCAGGGAATTTTTAATAAGCAGCAAAAAATACTTGATAAGTCAAAGCATACAGGGAATTTTTCCTTTTTTAAATTTACTTATTTTGTCTGTTTAAGTTATCCATATCAACATCTACCTCTTTGCCAGGAAAGTGAAGCAAAAATACAGCTTATAAACACAGTGTAGTGAACACACCGTTTCTGGTCTTATCAATACATTATTAGGCCTTATAGTGGTTGGCATAAAACATGAAAATGATAATTTTTTTTTAAAATAATCTTTATTCAATATGAAATTAGATTGTTTGATGGTTTGGGATAAGCATCATCTTTACCAGGCCCTGCAATAGATAATCAAAATTTGGCAAATAAATGGATGGATTACATTCATGTATATTTAGGCTATGAGAAATAAGATTAAAAACATTAGAAAAATATAATACTTATCGATGTAAACATTAGAACAAGTTAGACAAGAACAGGCCATTCAGCCCAACAAAGCTCACCAGTCCTGTCCACTTAACTTCTCCAAAAAAAAAAAACATCAGGTTGAGCTTTGAGGGTCTCTAAGTTCCTACAGTTCACCACACTATGTGGTCTCTGTGGTTCTCTGTATGAAAAAACAACTTCCTGATGTTTGTGTGAAATTTCCCCTTCACAAGTTTCCAACTGTGTCCCCGTGTTCTTGATGAACTCATTTTAAAGTCACAGTTCTGATCCAAAGGACTAATTCCCTTCATAATTGTAAACACTTCAGTCAGGTCTCCTCTTAATCTCCTTTTAATCTTTCCTCATAACTCACCCCCTGTAGGCCCTGAATCAGCCGAGTCGCCTCGTCTTGACTTTCTCTATTGCTGTTATGTCTTTTTTTTTTTTTTTTTTTTTTTTTGTAGCTGGGAGACCAACCTGCACACATTACTTCATGTGACGCCTCACCAGTGTGTTATAAAACTTGAGCTTCAGTAAAGATTGACTTGCAAATGAACAACATCACACACTCAGGCCTGAGCAATCCGATTCACATTCACCAGAGGCTAGAGCCTCTCTCCGCAGCACTGGGTGCAAGGTGGGATCCAACCCTGGATTAGGTGCCATTGACACGCACACAGGGTTAATTAAGAATTGTCAGATACCCTAATTTGCACATCATTGGAATGTGGGAGAAAAAAAAACAAAGACATGAGGAGAACATGCAGACTCTGCACAGATGGTGATTAAGCACTGCGTTTGAACCCAGGATACTGGAGTTAATCAGTAGCAGCTTTGCACTACCAACTCCTGTTAAAGAACAGACACATTTTGTGCAATTTAGATGGAATTAGGAAAATGAAACTTAATTTGACATCTTTGTTATTTTTGTTTATTTATTTCTTTTTGTTAAATGCATACTAGAATACAGAATACTTCATAGCAGCATTACTTGTATATTCAGTTTGAGAAAGAATGAGCATAGTTTTAAAAACATTTTAAAGAAAGAAATGCATTTTTGGTCACGCCAGAAGTTGAGCAGAGGAACTTTCAAATTGAAATAATAGACAGAAGGTTAAATGGGCACATACTGCATGGCCTACATGCTAAGCCAAGAATCTTGATTTATACATTTTTCATCTATAACTCTATAATACTATACAAAAAGATTTCTTATGTAATAGTTCCTTGGTTTGGTCTGTTTGGTTTCTTAATTTATTTTTCTACCTGAATGCAGGTCTCAGAAGGTATCTTAATGTTTTGGCAGAACTGGCAGTGTGCAGTATTCTGTATTATTCATAAGAATGCTATACATTTTAGCTAAAATTACTTGAGTCACATTATAGAAGAACTGAAAATGCGTACATTGAAAATTTAAAATGCTGTGTAAAATGAGTGATATTTACTACCACAGATCATTTTTTTTTAGTTAAAGTGGTGTTGTTTATGCAGAAAAATTTAGGAAAATTGTTGCAAAGATGTATGTTATTTATTAATTGAACCTTGTCAGTCTACTTCGAATAATCAGCAGAGTGAACTCAGATTCTTGTACATGTTGAGTAATCAATCTTAAAGAGTGCAAGACACTTAACACAAGCAGAAGGAGTTCAGAATTGGAAGTC
>JANRMT010062835.1:10466997-10483675 GCA_026402145.1 Polypterus bichir lapradei | reverse complement strand
TCTATCTATCTATCTATCTATCTATCTATCTATCTATCTATCTATCTGTCACTCTGAACATTTAAAACAACAATGGTGAAAACTCACAGTGCTTTGTTAGAATTGTAGGCTGCATTAATGTTCATTGTGTCTCAGTGGTCTTTATATTCAGTGAGCTGTGCAGTCACTCACAGTACATAACCTGCTCATTAAATGCTATTTATTCATATACAGTATACAGTTCCCTCCTTAATGTTTGGAACAAAAACCCATTTTTTTTCCTTGATTTTCCCCTCTGCTCCACAGTTTAAAATTACAAATCAAACAATTCAGACATCGTGATTAAAGTGCTCATTGCTGACTTTCATTTAAGAGTATTTGCATGCATTTCAGTCACATCATATACAAATGACAACACTTTTTCTACACGGTCCCCCCATTTCAGGACACCATAATGTTTGGGACAATTGGTATCACAGGTGGTTTGTGATTCTTCAGGTTGGTTTCATTGCTTCATAAGAGACCTCAGGTTGTTTCTACTCTTTGGAGTCTCTAGTTGCCTTTGTTCAACCTGAGGACAGTCAAAAGAAGCCATTATGAGGGTGAAAAACAAGAATAAAACCATTAGAGACATCAGGAAAACCTTACGATGACTCAAATAAACTGTCTGGAATGTCATGAAGAAGAAAGAACACAGTGGTGAGCTCAGTAATCACAAAAGGACTGGTGGGTTAAGGAAGACCTCCACAGCTGATGACAGAAGAATCCTCACTATGGTTAAGAAAAAGCACCAAACTGTCTGACAGACCAAGATAAAGAATGGGACCAAAATATCTGCCAAGAGCAACTTCTCCCAACCATCCGAGAACAGTCTGGTGACCAACAATGCCTTCTCCAGCATGATGGAGCACCTGGCCATAAGGCAAAAGTGAGAACTAAGTGGCTCGGGGAAGAAAACATCGAAATTTTGGGTCCATGGCCAGGAAACTCCCCAGACCTTAATCCCATTGAGAACTTGAGAGACAGGTGGACAAACAAAAACCCACCAATTCTAACAAACACCAAGCATTGATGATACAAGAGTGGTCTGCCATCAGTCAGGATTTGGTCCAGAAGTTGATGCACAGCCTGCCAGGGTGAATTGCAGAGGTCTTGAAAAAGAAAGAAGTGCCAAAACTGCAAATATTGACTCTTTGCATAAACTTCATGTCATTGCCAATAAAAGCCTTTGAAACTTATGAAATTCTTATAATTCTACTTCAGTATACCACAGAAACATCTGACAAAAAGATCTAAAAACACTGAAACAGCAAACTTTGTGAAAACCAACACTTGGGTCATTCTGAAAACTTTTGGCCACGACTATACAGAAGGGATTGTACGTGGCGTTTTATCGATTTTGGAGAAGGCTTACGATAGAGCGACACGCTGAGAGGTCTGGAGGTTCAGGGGAGAGAAAGGAGGACCAGAGAATTGTGTGTCCAGGATATGTAAGGGCGAGTGAGGACCCGCGGTCGGGGGTGACAGATGAAACCCCAGTTAGAGGAGGTCTGCACCAGGGGTCTTCTTGAACTCTTTGATCGGCTTATAGATGTTGTCACGAAACACTGTCTTCTGGTAAGTGTCCGCTAATAGTTCATAGCCGGACGGTGCTCAAGGTACCCCAAAACCCAGATAAAGTATAAAACCTCTTGAAATCAAAAGTCACCAATGTTTATTGCAAAAAAACAAAAATGATAAACCAGTATTTGTGGGTGGGATAAAGGACAAAATCCACAACAACAATAAAAATATAATGTAACAATCCAGCAGAACAAAATAGTCGCATCCAACAAACAGGACAAGTTCAATAAATTACTGAAAACATTCATGCATAGTAATTATAGGCAAGGGCTCATAAAATACACACAATGCAAAGCTGTCAAAAAAATGAAGAAAGAAAAAGGTGGAATAACTGATCCAATGGCTCTGTAGCCGCCAAAACCTCTCTCTCCACAAGTGCTGAAGCTCTCCCTGAAATCACTGGATGAAAAGCTTGGAAAAAATACCTTTATTTATTTTATTAATTTTATTGAAATTACACAACATTCCATACAAATCAATTTTTACAGAAACTAGGGGGCTCTGCCCCCAGCTCGCTTCGCACGCCCAACCCCGGGTTTGGTTTACCGGATATACAGGGTGCAGCAGAAATAACTCCCACATTTCGAAAAATCACTGTGGGGTCCCCAAAGCAGGTAGAGGGGTGCGGTCCGTTCCATTAGGTATGGTACATAATAAAGTTTTCAGTCGTCACCATGCGAGTGAGCATCGAGACTTTGTAATGGAGGCTTTTTTCAAAAATGGCAAATCTGTAGCTGCGACGCAGAGGGTGTTTCGCACGCGGTTCGGTTAACGTGCTAATGAAAGTGTTCCAGACCGGAAAACGATTTTGCTGTGGGTTCAAAGAGTAAGGGCAACAGGAGGTTTTCAAACATCGTCCTCGGTCCTTGGACCAACTAAAGGAAGCTATTCAAGAAGAAATTGAAGGAATTTCGCCCGACATGCTAGTGAGAGTGATGGAAAACTTCCAAGAACGGCTCCAAATGTGTATCAGCCGTCAAGGCCACCATTTCGACGATATAATTTTTAAAACTTAAAGTAAAAAAACTTTTTTAAATCTACATTTGGGAAATAAAAAGTTTTTGGTGATACCTCGTAGCATTTTTTTTCAATCCCCCTTTGAAATGTGGGAGTTGTTTCTGCCGCACCCTGTATAATTTAAAGAGATTGTTAGTTTCATGGGAATTGTAACATATGCATTATTTTCCCTTTTACTTTAAAACTTTTGTAAAAACAATACTTGTCCTTTATTTCCGGCCCTGGGCGTGGTTAAATCTTTTTCGCAGGACGTATAACGTTGCTCGTGTTGTGAACTGGCTGAATACACACTAAGGAGATGCTGTCGGATCATCTGCTGTCTTTCTGCTGCTGCTGCTGGCGAGCTGCGTGTTCTTTCTGTCGTGCTGCACGTCGATCATTTTAAAGCCTGTACTGCAGCTGTCCTTATGCCACTTCATGTCTCTGCTGCTCGCGTTGTGAATTGGTTGAACGCACGCTAAGAAGTTGCAGTAGGATCATCTGCTGGCTTGTTTCTGCTGGCGAGCTGCGTGTTTTGCTTGTCACACTTCGTGTCGATCATTTCAAAGCCTGTACAGCAGCTGTCCTTTTACCACTTCGCGTCTCCGCCGCTACCGTTGTGAAATGTTTTTTTTATTGAACACACGCTAAGGAGAAGCAGTCGGATCATCTGCTGGCTTCCTTCTGCTGGCAAGCTGCATGTTCTGCTTGTCACTTGTGGTTGTTTTAAGAGCTGGGAGCACATGATGTTTGTCTGTCAAAGGCATTCCAACAACTGCTTGGTTAGATGTCGGTGGACTTGTTTTAAATGTGGTCTCACTGCCTTCTCTTGCATGACGTTAAAGTCTCTCTCTTTGGACGTCAAATTGTCTTCGCGTGACGTTAATGTGTGTCTCACGCGGATGTCAAATTGTTTTCCAAGAAGATCATGTCTCGTCTCCCTAGTCTCCCTCCTAGGATTTTTTTTTATAATAGAGAGATAAGATTGAAATCAAATCAACTCCCAGCCTTGAAAAAGAGAGCATGGCCAGCAGAGTAAAACTTAACGCTGGTAAAAATAAGTAAATAAATGAATGAATAATGATAAATGGAGATGGAAAAGAAATGGGGAGAGAATCTGCTTCTTCAGTGTTTTAAAAGCTTATTCTAAAATGTTACTGAGCAGATGCTGCCAGGTTTTGATAAAGTTCAGCACAGATCCGCTAAGTGTGAATTTGATTTGTTCCAATTTCAAATAATATATAACATCAGGTACCCACTGACTTAATGAAGGTGAGTTAGGTTTAGGGTACAGGATATTGCCCAAAGGCACGCATGGGTCCACAGTTCCATTAATAAAAAATCTTGTATTTTTAAAGGTATATGCACCTATTCCACAAAATGTCCAATAAATCATAACAAATCCACTTAATTCTGTCCTTTTCATGGCTCTTCTCTAATTTTACTTGTTTCTTATCCGTTCCAATCATTTTTTATTTAATTTCTTTGTTTTCAAGGTACGGTTCAAATATACCGCCCCTTACTGGTCAAACTTAAAACTTATTCAAACTTTGGAATTTATTAAGAAAACAATATCTATTATTAAAAAACCTTATTGAGGACACTACAATTTGATTTTTAGACATTCTCATTTAGTTCTACAAGGTATTTATAACAAACAACCCTAGATATGACAAAATTATTTTTAAAAAATACGGGCTCTTTCTCACTACATTAAATTCTAAAAATATCCCTAGACATTCTTTAAGCTAAGGGACCTGAATAGTACAAATTACTTTAGCTTCAAGGCCCCCTTATCACAAATATGAAAAATAATACTCACAAACTACAGTAAATAACACTTACTAAACATATCATCCCCAATCACCAAGTTAACAGCAGGGTCCTGGGTAGCAAATTTACTTTAACCTCAGGGCCCCAGTACAGTGACGTTAAGGTTAGAGCTGGGAAAGGATAAGACTGTCTAAACTCAACACACCACTAAACACACTATACAAACCCAACATACACCAAACACTATCTTAACCTCAGGGCCCATACAGTGGTGCTTGAAAGTTTGTGTACCCTTTAGAATTTTCTATATTTCTGCATAAATATGACCTAAAACATCATCAGATTTTCACTCAAGTCCTAAAAGTAGATAAAGAGAAACCAGTTAAACAAATGAGACAAAAATATTATACTTGGTCATTTATTTATTGAGGAAAATGATCGAATATTACATATTTGTGAGTGGCAAAAGTATGCGAACCTCTAGGATGATCAGTTAGTTTGAAGGTAAAATTCGAGTCGGGTGTTTTCAATCAATGGGATGCCAATCAGGTGTAAGTGGGCACCCTGTGTTATTTAAAGAACAGGATCTATCAAAGTCTGCTCTTCACAACACATGTTTGTGGAAGTGTATCATGACACGAACAAAGGAGATTTCTGAGGACCTCACAAAAAGAGTTGTTGATGCTCATCAGGCTGGAAAAGGTTACAAAACCATCTCTAAAGAGTTTGGACTCCACCAATCCACAGTCAGATAGATTGTGCACAAATGGAGGAAATTCAAGACCATTGTTACCCTCCTCAGGAGTGGTCGACCAACAAAGATCACTCCAAGAGCAAGGCACACGTGTAATAGTCGGCGAGGTAACAAAGGACCCTGGGGTAACTTCTAAGCAAATGAAGGCCTCTCTCACATTGGCTAATGTTCATGTTCATGAGTCCACCATCAGGAGAACACTGAACAACAATAGTGTGCATGGCAGGGTTGCAAGGAGAAAGCCACTGCTCTCCAAAAAAGACATTGCTGTTTGTCTGCAGTTTGCTAAATATCACGTAGACAAACCAGAAGGCTATTGGAAGAATGTTTTGTGGATGGATGAGAACAAAATAGAACTTTTTGGTTTAAATGAAAAGCATTATGTTTGGAGAAAGGAAAACACTGCATTGCAGCATCAGAACCTTATCCCATCTGTGAAATGGTGGTGGTAGTATCATGGTTTGGGCCTGTTTTGCTGCATTTGGGCCAGGACGGCTTGCCTTCATTGACGGAAAAATGAATTCTGAATTATATCAGAGAATTCTAAAGGAAAATGTCAGGACATCTGTCCATGAACTGAATCTCAAGAGAAGGTGGGTCATGCAGCAAGACAACGACCCTAAGCACACAAGTCGTTCTACCAAAGGATGGTTAAAGAAGAATAAAGTTCATGTTTTAGAATGGCCAAGTCAAAGTCCTGACCTTAATCCAATCGAAATGTTGTGGAAGGACCTGAAGTGAGCAGTTCATGTGAGGAAACCCACCAACATCCCAGAGTTGAAGCTGTTCTGTACGGAGGAATGGGCGAAAATTCCTCCAAGCTGGTGTGCAGGAATGATCAGAAGTTACCGGAAACGTTTAGTTCAAAGGGGGGTCACAGCAAATACTGAAAGCAAAGGTTCACATACTTTTGCCACTCACAAATATGTAATATTCCATCATTTTCCTTAATAAATAAATAACCAAGTATAATATTTTTGTCTCATTTGTTTAAATGGTTTCTCTTTATCTACTTTTAGGATTTGAGTGAAAATCTGGTGATGTTTTAAGTCATATTTATGCAGAAATATAGAAAATTCTAAAGGGTTTACAAACTTTCAAGCACGACTGTATATAGTGAAGTTAGAATGAGGATCAAGGGCAAGGGACAGACTATCTAATACATTAAAACACCAAAATTAGACAAGAGAAAATGCACCCTAGGATTCTACCAGTTGATCAAGATAAGTCCACGTGCTAATAGTGTAGTAAAGGCAATCATCAATCACCGTTTGTTTGTCCTTCTCCACTTTAAGCCCCTCTGTGAGCCCACCAGACACAGCTGTTAGTGGGTTAGGAGGGATTGTGACGTCCAGGCTGTCTGAAAGGCATTTAAAGACTTTGGTCCATAATGATGTTAATTTGGTGAAGGCCCAAAACACGTGACCCAGTGAGGCTGGAGCTCGATTGCAGCGTTCGCAGGTTGGATCTCGCCCTGGAAACATTTTGGACAATTTTAAACGAGAGAGTTGTGCTTGATATATAATTTTAAGCTGAATTATTGTAGGGTTTGCACATATGGAGCTCGAGTGAATTCTCTGCATTGCTGCCTTCCACTCCTTTTCTGAGATGTTCAGTCAGAGATTCTTTCCCCACTGTCCTCTGGGATCTTCGAAAGGGGAGGGACTGTAAAATAGTTTTATATGTTACAGAAATGCTGTCTGAGTCCTCAAGACTGATTGATATTTTTTTCAGCATAGAGGGAGGTGGGAGGTGAAGAAAATTGGGCAGGTTCTGTTTAACAAAGTTTCTGATTTGAAGGTAGTGAAAGAAATGTGTTGCTGGAAAAGTTCAATTTGGAGCGTAATTGTTCATAGGATGCGAAGACGTTGTCTATTTACAGATCTCTAAGTGATTTAATCCCAAATGTTTTCCAGACATTAAAAACTGCGTACATTTGAGAGGGTGGAAAAAGGTGGTCATCATGCAGAGGTGCCATGGATAAAAGCTTCTGTGTCTTAAAATGCTTCCTACAATGGCTCCATATTCTGAGTGAGTGAAGCACAGTTGGGTTGTTAGTGTATTGACCAATGACTTGTACTTATTGGGGTGAAAAGCAAGGAATGCTGCAGGATTTAATTTCTATTGTGGACCAGGCTTGTGTGTGTTCATCTATGTGTTTCCAGGTTTGTATAACTTGTATAATCGCCGCCCAGTAATAAAACTGAAAGTTAGGTAGCGCCATGCCACCTTCTGCCTTAGGTCTTTGTAGGGTCGCCCTGTGGATGTGTGGATGTTTTCAATCCCAAATAAATGAGTTTATGATTGAATCTAATTTCGTTAGAAATGATTTATTGATGTTTATTGGAATGTTTTGAATATTCATCTTAACAAAGTTAATTCTTCCAGCTAAAGTGAGATGAAGGGAGAAAAAATACCTTTAAGGCAACCTACAGCATGGGAGGGGGATAAACCTTTGCAATATGCAGAATAGCGACAGCCATCTTCAACATTCACCCCCCCCTTACTAACGGCACTGAGGCCTGTTAAGTATTTCCTACCCAGTCACTTAAAGGCAATGGGCTCCTACCATTCAGATAGAGTGGGAGGAACACCGCCTTCTCCTCGCTTTATTCCTACACATACACTATCCTACATACATCTGTCACACATCCCCGGGGATTACATTTAAACTCTTAAACAACAACAAGGCGTAAAATACAGCGAACGAGTGGAGTAACACTATTACCATCCCCATACTGCGATTGCTCTCCCCCCCCCCCCTTTCCCATTTCGTTCCTCCTGACTGTTGTGAAATCAGCAGCTTGCTGATAAAGGGAGTACGCAGCCACGTGCACGCAGAATGAAAACTGCCCGTGGACTGACCGCTAACTCGGCTAGTCGGCTTAAGAAGAGGACTCCGCCAAGTCGGTAAGTGAAGTAATCTAAAAATAATAAAATAAATAAATAATAAAAGTAATATTTAATTTATATTTAATATTTTATTTATTTAATAAATAAATAATAAAAGTAACCTAAAAATCAAAAAGTCTGAATGATGAAAACCGGAATGATGTGCTCACATTAAGTTTTCTAGGGGAATCATTGCACGTTACGAATCTTTCAGCACTGCACCTGTCAACTCTTTACTGTACTTTATTTGGCTAAATAGGGGCTGCTGCTGCTGGTTCTTCTGGCTTCCTGCACCGACAAGAAGACCTGGTGATGGTTCTACTACCATCACAGATGTGTTGACCTGTAGGGATAAAAGACCTGAGGCTAGGGATCTGCACTGGCAATTGGAAGGTTGCCGGTTCGAATCCCGTAAACGCTAAAAGGGACTCTGCTCTGTTGGGCCCTTGAGCAAGACCCTTAACCTGCAATTGAGTAGTGAGAAAAGCGCTATATAAATGCAAAGAATTATTATTATTATTAAATTGCAGGCTTTGTGATGATAACATTGTGTTGTGTGCCATTAGAAGAGAGGAAGTTGGAAGAATGGAGGTTTGAAGATACATAGTAAGAAGATGATGTCAGAGTGTCTGAGGTTTTAATGATGATCAGAATTCAGAAGTTTGCCTGCAGGGAGAGCAACTGAAAAGAGGTAAGGAGTTTGAATATGTTGGACCAGTGGTAGGCCAAGATGGAGAATTAAATTCATTCTTCTTTTATAATCACATATGACCAATAAAATCATGGGGTGCCCATAAAAAATGAATTTAATTTCAATTAAAATGCATAGATTCCGTAAATGATTCCAAAAAAACAGCTCTTACAATTTGAAAATGTCTCCAGTGATAGCTCTTACCGAACATACTTTTATACAACGGCTCATGTTCTTTCTACGGTTAAGCTGGTTTGAAATTTCACGTTACCTTTTTGAGGGCTGAAGCAATGGTTTTACACTTAAATCACCTTGAAATGTCTGTTGCTGCGCGCTGTGGCCGCTATCGTCTCTGGCAGGTTGATGGCTAGAAGGAATGCCGTGGCGGTCTGGCTTCCTGGCTATCTTGGTGTGGTGGTGGCGGTCGCACTGCGATGCAATCTGATTCGTACCTCTTGTCATCGTAAGTGCCGGTATCCTCCTAGGCAAACATTGCCATCGGCACATAAGCTATGTGAACATGTTCAGCACTACAGTCAGCTGATGCCGGTACCTCACTTTCGTTTTCGATCTCCATCTCCAGACCACCTGCATCAAAATCAGAGTCCAAAAGTCAGAGTCCGATTTCACCGATAACACACAAAATGTCACCCGCGGAGTATTTCGCTTTGGCCTCACGCCAGACATCGATGCCATTGTAGAGGTTGCTTGCTCTTCGCTACTCATTCATGTGAGGAAAATCAAAGTCAAATCGAGGAAGCAAGCTTTAATTCTAGCAAAGAGAGTGAAACAGCTGATTACCGTCCTCTCTCTACCCCTGAACTTCGACAAAAGTCGACATTCACCCTGAAAGAATTTGTGAATGAATGCATTTTAATTGAACTAAATGAATCCTTTTATGGGCGCCCCACGATTTTATTTTTAGTCACACATGACCAACAAAATCTTAGTACGAGAAAAATAATGTTATTTTAGTACTTTTTACTGAATTCTTCGATAAAATTGTTTCACTTAATTTTTTTTTTTTTTAAGAGACTAGGGGGCTGTGCTTTGCTTGCCAACCCCCGGGCAGGTGATATGCTCTAGTCACTTCACGATTCTGGTGCTCGCATATGGGGAAGCAGTTGTACAATTTAAACAGATTGTTATTTTCATGGGAATTGTTACATACGCATAATAGAACTATTTTACATTACAGCGAGTAATTAACCGTAGAAAAGAATAGTAAAACGTAATAAATTGAAAGTAAATTATCTTTCATGTTGCGTTAGAGTTATTTTTTGCGTTATACATTTTCGTTCTTTTTGGCTCTGAAATTAACACGCAAATACTTTTAAAACTTACACTTTTACTGTAAAACTTCAGTAAAAACGTTTCATCAATATGGCATTGAATTTTGATTCCGTGTTTGGACTTTCATCGTGACAACACAACGTATAACTGCCTGTGAGTGAATATCGTTTCTGTCTCTCTAACAAATAAACCAACTTTTTTGAATGTTTGTCCCTGTGATTTGTTAATTGTCATAGCAAAAGCTACTCTCACGGGAAACTGTAAACGTTTTAATACCAATGGCATATCAAGAACTCCTTTGGTGTCTAATGTTATCTCCTGAAGATGTACTACATTACCTTTCTTGTCGCCTGTTAAAATTTTACATGTCAGAATTTTTCGACTAATTTTGAATACAAATAAACTCATCTTATTGCACAGCCCGTCACTCAGACATAAATTCCGCAATAATATTACGATACATCCTTCATCCATCAGTAATTTGTGTGGTGGAAGACCAGACGGTGTTAATGGTTGTAGATATTCTTTGTGATATTGTAAGTTGATGTTTTCATCTTCCGCACCATCACCACCAACTGTTTCCGCACAGTCCATTGATACGCACTTAACCAATTTGCCGTGTAACTGATCGACTATTTTCGCATTAATTCATTTGACTTCATCGTTTCTCGTTGCTAGGATTGCCCGTGTACTCGTTTTTTCTGTTGTTAACCCTTCGGGATGAAATTCTTCAATAAGATTTGGACATAATACGTCTTCTTTTATTGGGAACTTAAAGTGAGGAAAACGTAAAAATTTACAAGAGCTGATAGCGCAGGAACTGTGACTAACAAAAGCATTCACACCAATGAGAGGTGAGAGGACCGTGTGCCGTTAACCAGAAATGGTGGAGAGGAGGGCGGGACTTGAAAAAATCTCTCGGCAAAAGTCTCGTCTCAAAATTTTCTTTTATAATAGAGAGATTTCTAAAAATTCTTAAACTTTAAACTGTGACAAATGTGCACTTGGAGCCCTGACAGCACCTCTCCTTCAGAACGGGGATCACCAGGATTATAAAAGTCACAGTAGACATTCTGGTGACACGGCAGTCACCTCACAAGACTGGAATGCCACACAAGCCACAAAATATGGACAGGAAATGTTGGCGATCGTCAAAATGCGGCAAAGTCATGTGAACAATGCCGAACAGACACTGGAAATTTCAAACTCACCAAGTGTGTGCTCTGTAACCATACTGATTAAAGAGTTAACATTCTCAAGAATTAAAAGTCCACCAGAGGGCACCACAGAACAATTTGTACACCTTTTTCCATGTTACAAAACTGGTACTGTGCCCGAGGCTGAGGCACATCAGTGCCAGCTTCTGAACATTTTTGTCTTCCGTCATACAGACAGACTGTTGTTGCCCACACTGGGCGCGTCTGCTGGATCACCACTGCAGTTTGACGTCCATTTCAGCCCTGCCATCCCTGGTGAGTGGGATGCCAAGGTGTGTAGAGCGGTCCCAATTCTGTACTGCCCATTGGTGTCTGGAGGGTTGCTTGGTCTACGCTAATCTGAGTAGTTCTGTCTTCTCCCTGGTAATTGTTTGTCATACTCCTCTATGCCATTGCCGTCCATTTCTTTGTCAGAAGCACAGGGCTGATCTTTCCATTGTTCTCCAAGGGTTGGACTGCTAACAGCCTTCTCCACGACCAACTTAATTACATATTCAAATGCCAACAAGAGGGCATGATTTAAAAATTAGTGCCTCGTGCGTCTTATGTTTTAGGTTTGATTCCTACATCTTGGCTTGATCCATAGACCTGGCACCACATACTTGTACATTTTCTGCATTTGGTTCTTACCAGACTGCCAGGAAGTTGGCATGACGTATAAACTCAACACCCTATAGCTCTGAATTTCTGGATTTGACTCTTAACCTAGTGCTTGCATGTTGGCACAATGTGTAGATTTAGTGTTGTTCTGTGACATTGCAGATTTGACAATTACCAATGTGCCAGTGTGTTAGCATGATGCATGGACCGGGCACCATGTACCTAAGAGGTATCTGGATTTACTTCTTTCATGAGTGCAACAGGATGGCATGCTATATCAGATTAGCACATTATACTTTTGATGTCATTAGTTTAACTTACACCACAGTAATAACTGGTTGGTACTGTAAGGCCAGCATGTTGGCATGATGCATAACTCATCACTCTTTAGCTGTGATATTCTGGATTTGACTCTTACCAGAGTGCTTGCATGTTAACATGAAGTAAAGACTTGGCATCAGGTAGCTGTGAGATTATAGATTTGACAATTACCAAAGAGCCAGTGTGTTGGCATGGCACATGCCATCATGGAATTTTGATGTTCTGAAATATATTTTTATGAGTCATTGCCAGAAACTGGGCATGATACATAGACTTGGCACCATGTAGCTACAAAAGTGTCAGCAAGTTGGCATGATGTGTAGTATTAGCACATTATAATGTTTCTGTTATTAGGTTGACTTATACCTGGGTATGAGCTGGTTGGTACTGTAGTGCCAGCAAGTTAGCATAGCATATAGAATTAGCACCTTGCACCTCTATCATAAGTTTAACTCTTACCAGTGTTTCAACATGTTGGTATGATGTCCAGTCCTGGCATTCTGTAGTTTTAAGATTATATGTTTGACTCTTACTGTGGTGCCAACATATTGGCATGATACATAAAAACAACACCCTATAGCTCTGACATTCTGGGTTTGACTTTTATCAGAGTCCTTGCATGTTGGCCTAATACATCGACTTGGCAACCTGTGGCTATGACATTATAAATTTCACGGTTACCAATGTGCCAATGTGTTGGCATGATGCATGCATGTAGCATAATGTAGCTCTGATTTTTCTGAATTGTACATTTATGAGTCATTGCTAGAAACTGGGAATTAGGCATAGATCTGGCATCATAGAAAGATAGATAGATAGATGTGAAAGGACCTATATAATAGATAGATAGATATGAAAGGACCTATATAATAGATAGATAGATATGAAAGGCACAATATAATAGATAGATAGATAGATAGATAGATAGATACGAAAGGCAATATATGAGATAAATAGAAAGATAGATATGAAAGGCACTATATGATAGAAAAATAGTACACAGATTTTCATCCATCCATTTTCCAACCCGCTGAATCCGAATACAGGGTCACGGGGGTCTGCTAGAGCCAATCCCAGCCAACACAGGGCACAAGGCAGGAACCAATCCCAGGCAGGGTGCCAACCCTCCGCAGGACACACACAAACACACCAAGCACACACTAGGGCCAATTTAGAATCGCCAATCCACCTAACCTGCATGTCTTTGGACTGTGGGAGGAAACCGGAGCGCCCGGAGGAAACCCACGCAGACACAGGGAGAACATGCAAACTCCACGCAGCGCTACCACTGCGCCACCGTGCCGCCAGTACACAGATTTGAAAGGCACTATATAATGATAGATATGAAAGACACTATATAATAGGTAGATAGATATGAAAGGCACTATATAATAGGTAGAAAGATAGATACGAAAGGCACTATATAATAGATAGATAGATATGAAAGGCACTATATGAGATAAATAGAGAGATAGATATGAAAGGCACTATATGATAGAAAAATAGTAGATAGATGTGAAAGGCACTATATAATGATAGATGTGAAAGGCACAATAATAGATAGATGTGAAAGGCACAATAATAGATAGATAGATAGATAGATAGATAGATAGATAGATAGATATGAAAGGCACTATATAATAGATAGATATGTAAGGCACTATATAATAGATAGATGTGAAAGGCACTATATAATAGATAGATGTGAAAGGCACAATATAATAGATAGATAGATAGATAGATATGAAAGGCACTATATAATAGATAGATATGTAAGGCACTATATAATAGATAGATATGAAAGGCACTATATAATAGATATGGAAGGCACTATATAATAGATAGATACAAAAGGCACTATATAATAGATAGACAGATGTGAAAGGCACTATATAATGATAGATAGATAGATAGATAGATAGATAGATAGATAGATAGATATGTAAGGCACTATATAATAGAAGTGAAAAGCACTATATAATGATAGATAGATAGATATATGAAAGGCACTATATAATAGATAGATGTGAAAGGCACTATATAACAGGATATATAGAAATATAGATATGAAACGTACTATATGATAGATAGGTAGATATGAAAGGCACTATGTCATAGATAAATAGATAGAGACATGGATGTGAAAGGCACTAATAGATAGAAAGAATTTTATTTGTCCTCAAGGGGAAATTTGGCATTTTATAGAAGCTCTTTAAATGAATACACAAATAAGTAGATAAGTAAATAAATAAATACCTGAACATGTTCTGAATTTCACTTTTCATGAGACATTGCCAGAAACTGGGCATGATGCATAGAGTTGGCACCTTGTATCTACGAGGTTTCTGGATTTGGTTCTTACAAGAGTGCCAGCAAGGTGGCATGGCACATAGAATTGGCACCTTATAGCTCTTACTTCACAGGTCTGACTCTTACCTGTGTGTGAACATGTTGGCATGACGTAGATACTTGGCATTCTGTAGCTGTCCGATTTCACATTTGACTCTTGCCAGGGTGCCAACTCAAACTCGGACTGAATGTCACTTGTTCCCTTTTGTTGCTGTTTGCATTGCACAATTCAAGAGCACAAACTGCAGCCTGGTTAGAATGTGACTCTTTTAAGGCTCGATGTGACATTACACACCCGTCCGTGTCTTGTGTTTGGCCTATCCAGGTGACGGCCGCGTCCTGCTGAGGTGTGTCTGTTTGCCAGCTGGCCGGCCCTGCTCTACTCCGACATGTGTACTCGCGATGTTAACACGGTGTGTCAATTGTTTCCTGCTTTGTCAGAGGGCCATCGAGTGAATGACATACTGATAAGGTAGAGCCTGGTCATTAATAACGTGAGTACAGCACACGTCAGATTGTCCCTGGTGGCCTCCAGCAGTCGTGACATCCCACAAATCTGCATGCCCAAAATAAAAGTGAAAAGAAAATAAACTGTAGACCCCTTAAAACAAGCATGACATTGGAGTACAGTTAGGTGCACCTGATAGGTACGCTTTGGTGTTTACTTCTTAACATTTACAAAGCATTAGGAAAGGGCCTCCCTAAGGTCATGTGAAAAAGTAAGTGCACCCCCTGTTTTTAAGAGGGACATAAAAGCATTCGCTCTTCATTTAAATAGTGTCTGTAGATAAAGGCAATGTAATTGGAACAAAAAAATAATGCAGTACTTGATGGAACTCCAAGTAGGGAAAAGCTTGGGTTTCTGCTGGAAGAGGTGTTGGTGAAGCCAGCAGGGGGCGCTTACCCTGGGGTCTGAATGTGGATCTCAGGGCACAAGTGCAGTGACGGGGACACCGTGATGTGAAAGTGGCCTTCAGATGAGACGTAAACCAGAGGTCCGGACTGTCTGTGGTCTTTAAAGATCCCTGGGCATCCTTGGTAAAAAGTTGAGTGTCCAGGCTAAATTGCCCACCACGGCCTGGTCATTCAGGACCCCTAATCATCTCCTGTCTCTGATTGGCTATCTCTGTCTCTAACTCACCACTTAATCACTTAACAACTCCTGTGTGGTTAGCATACTGGCACAAAAATGACTGCCATTACATCACCAAGGTGGGTGGTGCACATCAGTGGTGGTTGAGGTGGCTCCCCACTCCCTAAAAATGCTTTGAGCAGTGAGAGCAGTGCTACAGAAATGTAGAGAATAATAATATTATTATGATTATTATTAATAGCTGGTGTTGCCCCCTCAAGTCACTGCAGTCTCTGACCTCGACTGGGAGAAAGTTCTTCCCACTCCTTTCATCTGAGTGATGCTTGAAGGGGACACCCTATTTCAAATCCCCCCACACCCCCAACAGCATCTCAGATCTGTCCTTTGACTTGGCCATTCCAGAGCCTTCCATTTCTATATTTGCAGCCATTCCTTGGTGGCTGTACTGGTATATTTAGGGTCATTGTCATGTAGCAAGGTCCACTTTATGGTCTGAGCTTCAATCTTCTGACTGAAGGTCTCACGTCATCCTCAAGTATCCTCTGGTAGGATAAAGAATTCCCAGTGGATTCTTTGGTGGTGAGCTGCCCAGGCATTGATGTCACAAAGCTGCCAGAACATTTCCACCACCCTGCTTCCCAGTTGGCGTCAGGTTCTTCTGGTTAAATGCTGTCTTTGGTTTTTGCCAAGCATGTCTTCTGGTTCTGCGGCCACGTGACTCCATCTTTGTCTCATCTGTCTGAAGCAAATCCTGGCCTTGTTTGGTGGTCTTCTTTAGTCTCGCTCTGATGTTCGTCCCTGGCACAGCGGCCATGCAGATCCCATCTGCGCTGCCTCAGTCTGATGGTAGACTCGGGCACTTTGACATCAACGATGGCCACAGCTCATTGTCTCGTGATAAATTTCTGGGTTTCTTACAGGCATCTTTCAGCAACTCTCACCAGTGTGCCAACATGTTGGCATGATGTATAGAATCAGCACCTGATACCTCTAATGTCATGGGTTTGCCTCTCACCAAGGTGTGTCAACATGATGGCATGATGTATAGATTTGGCATCCTGTACCTATGACATTGCAGACATGACAGTTACCAAAGT
>JANRMT010062835.1:10438235-10451164 GCA_026402145.1 Polypterus bichir lapradei | reverse complement strand
CGAGAAACGCTCGCCTCGTCCGCAAAGGGCACTTTAGGTCTGGTCGGCACACGACACGGAGTCCGCACACGTCAACATTTCCACGATAAACAAATTATTATAATAACAATAACACATAACGTTATCTAATACACTTTCTCCAATTAAGGAACATGGATTAACAGATCTTATCATTCTCAACAAGCCAACTCAATCCATTTCATGCTCGCGTCGTATTTTTCTTTTCATTTTGTGGTTGCTGTTTTTACCATTTAAAATAAAACATTATGACGCGTCTCGCTACTGCTTGGGCTGTGGGCAACGGAAACAGGGTTGAGGGTGGAGTCTTGGGGGAATGCACTTTGTGGTTTTTAATTATTATTATTATTTTGGAGGTGTCCCCGTGAGCCAGAGAACAGCGGTACTAGGGTGCCGTTGATATCGGGGCACATCAAATTAAAAAGCCAGCTGGCATTTTGAAGACTCCCCCGGAGAAGCGGCTCCTGCGTGTCTTATTCGACAGGTCGTCACAATCTATTTTACGATCAAATACTTAAGTAAAGGATACGACCCCCAAATACCAACAGATGAAGTAACAGCTAGGCGCCCACTCATGTCCTCATACAGCCTTCCGTACGAACGCGTCAATGCTGGTTGAGAACAGAAGAGACAGCAAAGCCGGATCGTCCTCAGTCTACGATTAGCAGCGAATGCCACCCGAGACCCGGGCCAGAATCATTTGCATTTGCTAGCATTAGTCCTGGATGCCGATCTGATCATTGGGCAGCTGGGAGCTTCAACAAGACTGCCTGTTGACTTTTCCAGGAGTTATTTTAATGGATTTTTGCAGCCAAAATTCCTAAGGGAGATTAAGGAAGTATGGCAGAGGAAAAATACAAAGCAAGAGAAGAGCGAATGATACATCAAGAGTGGAAGGTAATAATGATAATAATAATTATTATTAATCATTTTTTAAATAGTTTATCCAGAGCAGAGTCGCAGAGGAAGCCGGAGCCTATGCCAGTAAGCTTCGTGCACAAGACAGGAACAATCCCTGGACAGGACGAGGGTCCATCACAGGGTCCCAGTTAACAAGTGAATGTTGTAATAATGTTCTGTGAGGGCTTTGTTTTTATTACAATAACGTTAACCTTTAATTTTAATGGAAAGTTGCTGCATAAAGTTTTCTCGGAGTTCTTATAACGTTATTGATGAACGTTGCACCATCATGGTACTGTAACGTTCAAAGAACATTCTGAGCAACTAATTCACCAACAACAGCAAAATTTCAATTCAGTTGTATAACATTTATTACGTCTCCCGTAAGACAGATAACACCGAGGATAAACATGTTTTCCTGAATTTATTTACAAACACTAATACTAACAATAATAATATATTTTCTTTATATAGCGGCTTTCCCACGTTCAAAGCATGGGGGAAAAAAAGTAAACCTGTCCTGACTCAGGAGTCCCAAAAGCACTATAGATATACTGTCTAAACCCCGACTAGATACAAAAAGGGGCCTTAAATAATAAAAGGTTTATTTAAACAAAAAAAAAAAAAAAAAGAATCTCTTAAGTCGCAAAAAGCTCCCACAAGCACAAAAAGGATTTGCATGTTGAGGCAAAAACAAGCACTAAGGTTCAAAAATCCAGAAATCGTGAAAATCAAGAACAAAAGCAGAAAGGCAGAGGTAATCACAAGCAACACTCCACTCTCTAGCACACAGGTGTCAAACTCCAGGCCTGGAGGGCCGCAGGTTTTCTTTCTAACCCTTTTCCTAATCAGTGTCCAGTTTTCACTGCTAATTAACTCCTTTTCCCTCTATTTTAATAGCCCTGTTTTTAAGGATTAAGTCTTCTGAATTAATTATTTTCTTCATTAAATGACAGCCAAACAGAAATGAGACATGAAACGAGCCAACAGATGACCAGCTAAATTGGTGCTTCAAACTCCAACCAGTTCCTTAATGAGAAGTTGATTCTTGCTGTTAATTAAACCCGTTATTCAATTCCATGGTTTGTTGCTGCTCTCTTTCTGCCACAGCAGACGTTTCCAAAACTGTTGATATTCTGTTTTTTTCTAAGAACTCCTAAAATGTTTTGGTAACCTGAGGGATCAACCTTACTGAGACCGTCATCTTTATTTTCAGATTTTGTTTGATGGGTCCGGATGAGCTGGTCATGCCCTGCTTGTTTTATGTCTCATTACTGTCCGGCTGCTAATTAAGGAAAAAACAACTAAGGGGCCGGAGTCAAGCTAATTAAAGCTAAGGCTAAAGAAGTTAATTAGCATCAAACACTGGCCACTAATTAAGAAGATGGTTAGAATGAAAACCTGCAGCCACTGCAGCCCTCCAGGACTGGAGTTCGACACCCCTGTTCTAGCACATTCAAAATGAACCACCAGGAAGTGTGGAAGGCCCTCCCATATATAGGGTGGAGGGCAATTCTGGCCGATGATTGGCAGATGGTCCCGCCCCTTGGGGAACCACCCACAAAACACATGGGACACAATGAAATTAACACAAACAATACTGTACATAATAAAGAAAAGAAGCTTTAATACAAATAAATGATACAAAATCAGACAAAAAACACAAACTTGAAACACAGCCAGGGGAGACATTCTGGCTGAAATATGAAAAAAAAAATCAAAAAATAAATACATTATAAATAATAACAAAAATAATTTTCACGTGCATTCAACACCATCCAACCCTCCATTCTTAAAGATAAACTGGAGAGGATGGGTGTGGATTCCACCTTCACCTCCTGGGGTCATAACTACCTGACTGGACAGTGCAGTTTGTCAAATGGGGGAGTTGAGTCTTTGGGATCATAGTGAACAACAGTGACCCCCCCCCCCCCCACACACACCCACACAAGGGACTGTCCTGACCCAATTCATTTGATACACAGCAGAGTTTAAATTGAAGTCAGACTTCTGCTGCATTCAGAGATGATGCAACTACAGTATTGTAGTGTATAAGGAATGGATAGGAAGGAGAATACAGGAATCTGATGGGGGCTTTCAGTGATTGGAGCAGCAAGAACTGAACACAACGAAGAGCAAGGAGATGATTGTGGATTTACGTAGGTCTAAGCTCCTCAATCTCCCAGCCTGTTAACATCCGAGGGGAGGACATTGAGGTGGTGCAGACTGACTTCTGAATATCTAGGTGTCCACCTTCATGACAGACTGGACTGGTCAGTGAACACAGATGTCCTCTACAGGACGGGGCAGAGCAGGCTGTTTAAACTCAGAAGACTCTGATCATTCCACTATATAGCAAAATGCTCTCTGTGTTCTGTCAGACTGTCATTGTCAGGGTCCTCTTCTTTGCTTCCATTTGTTTGGGATGCAGTGTGACAGATAAGAACACAATGGGACTGGATAAGCTGGTGAAGAAGACTGCCTCACTGCTGGGCAGGAATATGGGAATTGTGGTGGAAGTTGTGCGGGGAAGAAGGTACAGCCAACCTTGACAATATCAGTCACCCTCTCCACAACATTCTGGTGGATCAGAAAAGTAAACGCATCAGTTATCTGCACTCATTGTGCTGAAGAACACAACGCTGTAGAAGATCATTTGCCACTACTGCTGAGAGATTCTATAATGCTGTTGTCAATACAAGCGATTCATGACCATCTGACACTGTGGCAATTGACCAATTGTACATTTATTTATGTATGTATGTATGTATGTATGTAGGTTTTGTGCTCCTTGGCTTGACTTACTGGATGCCTGAATTTTCATGAGGGGATGAATTAAGTATCTATCTATCTATCTATCTATCTATCTATCTATCTATCTATCTAATAATAATAATAATAATAATAATAATAATAATAATAATAATTAATTATTATTATTATTATTATTTATTATTATATTTATTAGTAGTAGTAGTAACAACAGTAGTACTTGTAATCTTGTACTTGGCATCCCAGTAATGTCTTAGAGCCCTTTTTTTAATAAAAGAATTAGATGGATGGGTGATGGGTGATGATAATAATAACAATAAATAATAATAACAACAACAAACAACAACAACACTAATAATAATAATAATAATAATAATAATAATAATTAGTAGTAGAAGAGTAGTACTAAATGCTGGCATCTGGACAATGTCTTCTTGACTTGAAGAACAGAGCCAAGCTTCTTGTGCACTGCATTAGCACTTTTAATGAAATAATAATAATAATAATAATAATAATAATAATGAAGAAGAAGAAGCTTGTGACCATCTCCTAGATGACCTTGTACCAGAAGAGATGGATCCCTAAACAGGCACTCCTGGCCAGACTGAGGGGCTTATCAGCATTTATCCTATCATTTTATTAAAAGTGCTAATTCAGTGCACAAGAAGCTTGGCTCTGTTCTTCAGGTCAAGAAGACATTTTCCAGATGCCAGCATTTAGTACTACTCTTCTACTAATTATTTTTATTATTAGTAGTAGTAGTAGTAGTATAGTAATTGTAGTAGTAGCAGTAGTAGTAGTAGCCATTTATCCAATTATTTCATTAAAACTGTTCAGTGTAATGTCACCAGAAGCTAGGTTCATTCTTCAAATCAAGAAGACATTGTCCAGATGCCAGTATATACTACTACTAGTACTAATAGTTATTATTATTATTATGAATAACATCATGTCATTTTCTAATCAGCTTTATCTGGGCCAGGGTCACAGGGGTCTGCTGGAGACTATCCCAGTTATCATTGGGTGCAAATGCAGGAACAAACCCTGGGCTTCAGTCCATCACAGGGCCAACACACAGACACACTCGGGCCAATTTAGCGTCGACAGTTCACCTAACCTGCATGTCTTTGGACTGTGGGAGGAAACCCACGCAGACATGTGGAGAACATGCAAACTCTTATTACTAAGATAATTTAGAATTATTAGTATAACAACAATGATAATAATAATTAAAAATTGAACTACTACTACTACTAATAATAATAACAATAACAATAACAATAACAATAACAATAACAATAATAATAATAATAATAATAATTAGAAGAAGAAGGAGGAGGTTTTTATGCTTTAAGACTCAACTCGAAATCGCCTTTAGCGGACCTTTACGTCTGTCATCTCAGATCAGCATATTCTCAGAATATTCATTATAATTTTTGAGAGTTCAATCCATTCTTCATTATTTTATGAAACTTTATGCGGATGTGCAAAGCGAAAAGCATCCTAGTTTAATACGCACACTTTAAAAAATGAAATACTGTAGTTAAAAAAAACGTGGTAGGATTCCCAGAGTTAAGGCACGCAAAACATTAAAGATGAGAACATCAAGAGCTCGGCGTGTAGGAATGGGTCTTTAAAAACAACTTGGATTACCGAAGTTTTTTTTTTTCTGCTTCCTCGTGTGTTATTTTTATCTTTTCTAACGATCGCATGGAATACGCCTATCATCACCAGCCGGCTTCGTGCCCCTTGAATGGATGCCCGGCAGTCAGTTCGCTGTTGTTTTTAGAGTTTTCGCGGCCTCGGCTCTTTCGTTTTCATTACGTTATTCTTTTTTTTCAAACTGCAGTCACTCCACAGTAAGAACTCGGGGAGCGAACGTGGCCTTAGCGTAGTTTCTTTAATGAAGGTGCCTCGCGATTTCAGTTATAATCCAGTATGTGCCCCGCGTGTCTTCGAATACATTTTCTAATGTAAACCCTTAAAAAGAACGCCGAGACTGCTCCGTAAATCCTACTGACTGCTTTGGGAAGCCTCGTCCTCAGTTATCTTCGGTATCAGCGCACTGAGACAAACCGGTGGAGGCGGTTTGTCCGAATTTCTAAAGAAATGCCTCGAGTCTGTTTGCTAATTCATTTTAATGCTTTCTTCATAAAAAGATTAAGGTTTTAAAGCCCTTAGCCTTACGACATGCATGCGAGTTCGTGAGAACCACACAGCTGCCTTAGATGTCGGGTGGCAGAGAGTGTGGTGTGCGGACTACAGAGGCACAAGTAAAACGACACTAGGACTGAAGTTAACGTCGGTGTTCTTACTTTATTTTGTGAGCGATACCTTCTTGCAGACTACTAAATGGCATAAAAATAAGTGTAGTATGAACACACTTTGCGGAGATAAGAGAGAGTACGTTAGTCATATACATCCATTTTCCAACCCGCTGAATCCGAACACAGGGTCACGGGGCTCTGCTGGAGCCAATCCCAGCCAATACAGGGCACAAGGCAGGAACCAATCGCGGGCAGGGTGCCAACCCACCGCAGGACACACACAAACACACCAATTTAGAATCGCCAAGCCACCCAACCCTTATGTCTTTAGGAGGAAACCGGAGTGCCCGCAGACATGGGAAGAACATGCAGACTCCACGCAGGGAGGACCCAGGAAGCGAACTCCGGTCTCCTAACTGCGAGGCAGCAGCGCTACCACTTAGTCATATGTCATAACATATTTCAAAACTTCTTAATCCTCTTCGGGAGGGTCGAACCCTCCTTGTTATTATTTGGCGAAAAGCAGAAACGGTCCTGCATGGACAGAGTGCCAGTACCCACTACGCGACCCACCCGCATTCACACAGGGCAGCCCCCGGCATGTCAATGAATTGAATCCGTATATTTTGATTAATTATTTCTCTAACGCTTTTATCCAAAACGAATTACATCATTTGAGAAACACTTGTTTTGTTTTTCCAACTGAAACACAGGCAGGTGAAGTCACTTGATCAGGGGTCACACTGAGTCAGTAGCGGGGCTGGAACCCAGGATCTCAGGGACTGAGGTCCAAAAACGTAACCACCACGTCGCTGCCTGTTCAATTGAACAATTCATGAAAGTGTTACAGTGACAGAAACGTCATCTATACTCGTATATTCATAACATTCAGGGCATCGGGGCGAAAGTTTCAATTATTAAAACGAACGTTTCTGCATATTTGATATATATATATATTTATTAAGTGTATTAAATTGTTTGCGATCGTCACAGGAACAATCGATCTGGAAAATTCATGAAGTGATTCGTTGTACATATATATGCTGTATTTTTTATTGTAGGGAAATCACAATTTTCAAAATTGTCTATTAGATATTAATCAGAAGTTAAGCTAAACGATCCCTTTCATTGGCTAACTAGAAAGATTACAATATACAAACTTTCGAGTCAACTCAGGCCCCTTCTTCAGGCGAGATGTAATCTTCAGACAGCCCAGGGCCCGAGTTGCCTCGATAACTTGCATATTATAATCTTTTTAGTTAGCCAATAAAAGGTGCCATTTCGCTTGACTACTCATTACATTCATAATGGTTAACACGGTACGACACCCTAGTACTACAGATATTAGTCTGTAAATTTTCTAACCCAATGAACATGGTCTCGGTTTGGGGAGAGGGGGTATGGTTTGGGTAGGCGTAGGAGGGCAGAGGGAGTGGTCATGGGTAATTGGTGCTGTAGCCTATCCCAGCAAGCATAGGGCGCAAGGCAGAAACAAACCCTGGACAGGACGTCGGTCGATCGCTGGGCGAATACAAGCACTCACGTCAACTACACATGTGCCAAACTAGCACTGCCAACGCACCTAACTTACATATCTTTAGACTATGGGAGGTAACTGGAGGGAACCCACAGAAACATGGGGAGAACATGCAAACTTATGTAAAATACCAAATGTCCCCATGGGAACAAATAAAGGTATATCTGTCTAACTAGTGCCTTTCACTTTATCTATCTATCATATAGTGCCTTTCATATCTATCTATCTATCTATCTATCTATCTATCTATCTATCTATCTATCTATCTATCTATCTATCACTGTTCTTCTTTATTTATTTATCTGGTTTGTACAATGCACTGTATACCCTGCCTTTCTTTCTTATATTCTGTAAGTGCCTTGAGCGTGGGAAAGGCGCTATATAAATCAAACGTATTATCTATCTATCTATCTATCTATCTATCTATCTATCTATCTATCTATCTATCTATCTATCTATCTATCTATCAGCCTTTTCAAATAAATGCCAAATTGGTATTTCAGCGATGCCATATAGGGAACTGTTTTGTTTATTCCCAAATGAAAGAACCTGTTCTTTAGATCCATAGGCCCCATAAATAAAAATGAATAGATGATAACAGATTAGTGAAATGTCAATGTGTTCCCGGTTCTGAAACGACTCTCGCTGCATTTGAACAGTAACTCAGGCAAAGTTCCCGTTTTCTTGATCTATTAGGTCCTACTATATAGGCTGCCTACATTAAAGATTTCGGTTGTGTCCATACATAATGAAATGCTCCTCTTTGATTCTATACGACAGAGCCATTTACATTATAGTTTCTTTATTTGGCTGACGCCGTTATTCAAAGCGACTTACAGCATTTATGATACAATTGGTTAAATTTCCTTTGTTTTTCCAATTGGAGCACAGGTGGGTGAAGTGACCTGCTCAGGGTCACACCATGTGAGTGGCGAGATTTGAACCCAAAATCTCAGGGTTTGAAGCCTTAACCGCTGCGCCACACACACACTGTGATTCAATTCAATGTGACGGACGCTATACAAAGCCCAAGTCAAAGCTTCACGACTGACAATAATGCCATAAGACCCGCGCAGTCCTCGAGAAGCGCGAGACATGAACGCCTCGTCCGCACTCAGTTGTGCGCAGATGTGTTTACATTGCAGCTGCTTGCGCAATACAAACACAAATATCAAATGTGTTATGAGCTGAATATTCTTACTGAAATGGTTTTAATCCGTTTACAGTTATTGACATGTTGATCCCCAGAATACAAAGGAGGTGACAGCGCAGTTTGCAAGATCGGCGATAACCACGCCTGGCATATCTGCAGATCGAAAGAAACAAAGAAAGAAAGATGAAGGGTTATATATTAGGAACACTTGGGGGTTGAATTCTGTTCGGTTAGTTTTCGTCTTTATTTTTTGTTCTTGTTTTTTGTTAAATTTTCTGATCTTTTTTTTTTCCTATCCTTTTTAAGTTTAGTCATTTGTTGTAGAAATTCGACTTGGTTGTATGCAATGTAATTTTCTTAAAAAATATATACTGTATATAAAATTAAAAAAATAAGAACACATTTCAGCTATGAGAGCAAAAGGATAGACGTCTTTCTGGAAATAAATCAATAAATCAATACATCCTTGGCGTGAATAAAAACAGATAGCAAATATATAGAATGAATAGAAATTTTCTTCATCTTCTTTCGGCTGCTCCCATTAGGGGTTTGTCATAGCGGATCATTATCTTCCATATATTTATTTATTTATTGCAAAGATTTATTTATTTCTATTAACAATTTATTTATTTATTTATTTATTTATTTATTTATTTAATTAATTCAATTTGTTTCAAATATGTATTAATTGATTTATTTACTTTTAAGTAAGGTTTCGTTCTCTACAAGCATAAAGCATTCGTGCAAAATTAATCATTGGGCAATGCATCTAAAGGGAGCAGCAAAAACCCGAAAAAGGTGCATCACTGTACACTTCTATAAATAAATCCATTTTTTATGGCCAAAGGCACCATCCACATGAGGGTTCCAGGAAGAGTCTTTATTTATTAAGAGGTTTAATAGTCTGCGGTGGGCTGGCACCCTGCCCGGGGTTTGTTTCCTGCCTTGCGCCCTGTGTTGACTGGGATTGGCTCCAGCAGACCACGTGACCCTGTAGTTAGGATATAGCGGGTTGGATAATGGATGAATGGATGGATGGTTTAATAGTTCTAATAAATAACCAGGAAATGATGATCTGTGGTTTAGTGGTTAAGGCTCCGGACTTCAAACTCAGAAATGGGGATCGCGCTACTGACACCGCGGTGTGACCCTGAGCTAGTCACGTGACCCATGGTTTCCAATTAAAAAAACAAAGGACATGCAATGAATTGAATATCCAGTGTCGTAAGTCACATTATATAAAGGCATCGGCCACTTAAGTACATGTAAAATACTAGTGAGCTCCTGTTTTTAACAGGACTATTAATAAATGCAACCACACAGGCTGAGTTCAGATGTTTTGACCTATTAAATATTCTTCTTCTTTTTCTGCTTCTTAAATAATTAAATAGATACATACATACATACATACAAACATAGTATGTATATAGAATTTTTCTTACATAATCATAACGCTTAGCTGTAGCCAATAACACTTTTTGTTTCTTTAATGGCATTTTATTGTTCTTTACTGGGTTGTGTGGTTCCTCATAGAGCTATTGCCTGATCAGTTTCGTTCTGGAACCAGTCTCTACTTAGGAAGTTGATTCTTTGTGCTTTGAAAAACTTTCCAATATTTAAAAAAATAGAAAAGAAAAAGACACTAACAGATTGTGAAAACCTGAACCTAGCCTGTGTCATTGTATGCAGCGGGAGTCCTTTTAAAGTCATGAGCCATTGGTATTTTGTATATTTGCTGCCATCTGTTCCTGGTTATTTACTGTATGGAGCCGGTTATGGATCTAATTAAATAAAAGTTCTTTCTGGAAACTTTATCTGGATGGGTCTTTTATTGGGAGCCAAAACTGTTTCCCCTTTGGCATCGCCCTGCAGAACCGCTCGGCCACCTTCATGTGTACGAGTGTACAACACAAAGTCCAAAGCAACTACACCTGCGAAGAACCGAAAAGCAACCGAAAAACAAAGAAGAAGACCAACAGCACACGTGACTCACTCGGTAGGGCTCGGGATTTCCCTTACAAGGCAGCGGCAGTTCAGTCGCGGACCCCGCGCGAGGACAACCCTTTTGTTTTATGTGTAAGGGCAGGGCGGGCCGGGTACGCTGAAGGCGTCGTGTCATTTTCCTCTTTTGGCTTGTTATGCTGGAGTTTTGAAAACATTGATTTTTCTGTCAGTTTTGTCTTTTGTATTTAGTTTCAGAAAAAGATGACTGAAAGCAAACACATAGATAGATAGATAGATAGATAGATAGATAGATAGATAGATAGATAGATAGATAGATAGATAGATAGATAGATAGATACTTTTGGTAATCGGCACAATAAAAAATAAAAGTTTTCTCGGTTTGCGCTCTTAACATACGTGGCGTTTCTCAAGATGACCTCGCAGTGGCCTCTATACGAGGCACCTGAGAATTTCTCAGGTCGATGAAGTAAATGGAAACATTTTTAGCTTCAATATAGAAATAAAAATCGGTCTGTTGCATTAAGGTAGAATGTAATTGCTGTAGATGGCTCAACAGCATACTTAATATTAAGTTTATCTATACTAATAAAAGGCAAAGCCCACACTGACTGACTGACTCACTCACTCACTCACTCACCACTAATTCTCCAACTTCCCATGTAGGTAGAAGGCTGAAATGTGGCAGGCTCATTCCTTACAGCTTACTTACAAAAGTTAAGCAGGTTTCATTTAGAAATTCTACGCGTAACGGTCATAACGGTCGACAACGTCCGCCATGTTGAACTTTCTTATTTATGGCCCCATCTTCATGAAATTTGATAGGCGGCTTCCCTGAGCTAACCGAAACCAATGTACGTACTTATTTCGGTGGTATGACACCACTGTCATCCGCCATATTGAACTTTCCAACGGTCTTTGTTACTTATGGGCCCATCTTCAAGAAATTTGGTATGTGGGTTCCCAACGCTAACTGAATCCTACTTACTTACATGTATACGTCCCTAGCCTGCAGCTCGGTCACCGTGTGAGGCGGCGTTGGGTCCCCCATCCCAACGCTTCCCACGTTGTTGGCTGCCTGCCTATATAAGGTCGTCCATCGCTCCGGTCTTTACATTCCCTTCCTTGCTTCGCCACGGGATTCACGTCTCCCTGCTGATAACTGCAGCCTTTTTATTTAATCCACGGCTTCTCCGCTGTTTTATTGTTCATTTATTACGATTGTAGTTCTTGTGTAGGTATTTTAGACTTACTTTACATTGTTCAGGTACCCATTTCCTTTATCGTTCCAACCGTATCCCCATTAACATGTCTATCGAGGTGATCACTATCGATCAAAGAACTGTCACTTACCAAGTGGTTTCCATTCCCGGAGATGGCACCTGCCTTTTCCATTCTCTGTTACATATTGCACGGCCATATCAGGCTCACTCTTGATATCCGGAGGAACATTGTGTCTTATGTATTGAATGACTGGAACAGGTTCAAGGTGTGGACTGATGACGGTACAGGAGATAATTATACTACACAGGAGCACTAGAAGAGTGAAATGCTTAAGCCCTTCACCTATGGTTCTGCATGTGAGTTGATGGCTGCCGCTGAATTGTTCGGTTGTCGCTTTCAAGTGTACCGAAATGGGCAAATATTTTACACCTTTCGACAACCGCCAATGCCTCTTAAACATCTTAGATTCACAGGTGACGATTTCAGTAGTGGACACTTTGATGTTTATGAATGTTTAAACTCTCAAAAGCTGGATGTGAAGTTATCGATGAAACCGGTTGTGTGCTTACAACGCTTGACAGATGCCGAATGTCACTTCAACACAACAAGTACTGTCGTAATTGAAACAAACCATGAAACTCAAACCGATTATGACAGCAGCAATCCAAGCTGTGAGATTTGAAACAAGATTACTGTTCACATGGCCAACTGTACGTTACATGCTCAAGAGTAAGCTCAGTGCACAGCTTGGTCATGTTACAACCGGAGGGCCGAACTGACAATGCGGTATACAAAGAGATCCTTAACAAATAATTATTGGTATACTGTATTTTCCCTCAGTTTAAAAAGGTTTAATTTTCTTCTTAAAAATTTTAAGGCAGTACTTCGCCACTGCGAAGCGCGGGTATTTTGCTAGTATATATATATATAAACACAAAATACCTCAAATGGGATTAAAAAACATCTCCCACAACTTTTCAATTAAAAGAACGTTTTGGGTCAATAATGGCAGGGCATTGGATGGTTTAGTTGGTTAAGTTAGTAAATAAATTGCTGTAAATAAATTGTTTAACTTCTTATGAGATAAAGCCATTAA
>JANRMT010062835.1:10404694-10434894 GCA_026402145.1 Polypterus bichir lapradei | reverse complement strand
TAGTAGTAGTAGTATTGTTATTATTATTATTATTATTAGTAGTAGTAGTAGTAGTAGTACTAGTAGTATTGTTATTATTATCATCATTAGTAGTAGTAGTATTGTTGTTATTATTAATATTATCATTATTATTATTAGTAGTAGTAGTATTGTTATTATTATCATCATTAGTAGTAGTAGTATTGTTGTTATTATTATTAATATTATCATTATTATTATTATTAGTAGTAGTATTGCTATTATTATTAGTAGTAGTAGTAATAGTAGCAGTTTTATTATTATTATTAGTAGTAGTATTGTTATTATTATTATTAGTAGTAGTATCGTTATGATTATTATTATTAAACCTACGCAGACACGGGGAGAAAATGGAAACTCCACGCAGGGAGGACCCGGGAAGCGAACCCGGGTCCCCTAACTCCGAGCAGCAGCGCTACCAGGGCGTCACCGTGCCGCCCCAGTAGTAGTAGTATTGTTGTTATTGTTATTATTATTATTATTATTAGTAGTAGTAGTATTGTTGTTATTGTTATTATTATTATTATTATTTTATTATCATTAGTAGTAGTAGTAGTGTTGTTATTATTATTATTTTTATTATTATTATTATTATTATTATTATTAGTAGTAGTAGTAGTAGTAGTAGTAGTAGTAGTTGTATTATTAACATCGTATAGCCTGATATTCTCAAACCTGCTTAATTCGATCGAGCGCAGGTCGGGAAGCAACTCCGGACGGGACGCCAGAAGTCTCCGCAATCAAATGGCGTGTAAATCGGCAAACAACCGAACACTCCCGTACGTGCTTAAAACTGGAAACTCAAAGAGCCCGGCAGGGGAAAAATGTGGAATGTGCGATCTCCATAAAATGGCTATCAGGCTCAGGATTCGAATTCATATTTTTTAAAAATATTAACGGTCTATATTGAGTGGCTTTTTATAATCGGTAGTACTGTAGATCTTAAGACGACAATTTGTTACCTTACTATATCTGTGCTGATATTTTTGTGGTATCCCACGTTTGGGAAATAGTATTTATTTATTTATTTATTTCATTTTTTAACAGTCCAAGTCTATCATCAGCTTTTCGTCGGGTTGTGCTTTTCCAAATCAAATTAAGTCGGCCACGGTGTTTTGGCACACATGTCTAATATTCAAGGACTGGCAAGAATGTCTTTTTTTTCTTCTTCGCATTATAATTATTACAATCATATTTAATTCTCACAAAATGATCTATAAAAAGTTGACAATATTTGGATTGATTCACTTGTTTCTGCACTTAAACCCCTCTTTTTAAAAGAACTGTATGGAGTCGGAATCAATGTAGGAAACATAATTCTGTTTGTAGTTCTTAAGTATTTTATTATTAATTTAATAAGAATTTTGCCTTTCAGAGATTATAAGCACGCAGAACCCCATCAACAACTCGTCACGTCTGGACAAAGGGCTAGAAGATGCCAAAAAAAAAAAAAAAAAATCGGCGTCCACAGCGACATTCAAAAGATTTGCCGACAATTTGATTTCATTTCGGTGAAGAACAAACTGAAGCTTCGGGTTGTTTTTACGGAGCGCCTCATTAACAACTGGATCAGCAGTTACCGCCTGTAAAGAGAGATCGTTATAAACAAACATAGAAAAAATCACAACGAATTAACCACAGGGTGTAATAAACTACAGTTACATATACAGTAACATGTTAATTATACCCAATAGTAATAAATAAAAAAAGAAAGAAAATCAGTCGCTGACACCCTCTGCCTCATTTATACATTTGTTGCCCGAGATTGCACTCTTGTCGGGGTTCGCCATTCCTACATAAACAGATAAGTTGATGCCCGTCAAATCTACTAAAGAATAAACAAAAGAAGATCTACTAAAAATGTCTATAAGGACCATAAAGTCCTGTCTAAAGAGCTATAACAACTCGTGTCTGAAGCGCAGACACTTACTGTATATACACGATAAGCGCGAAGTGTTACACTTTTCATTAGAAAATGTGAACAGCAACGGTCCATAAACGTCTCTCCTTAAAAGAATTAAGACACTCGCTTTATTAGACAGTTTCTGCCTCGGTAACTTCGCAATTCCACAGCCGACATTCCATAACAGACAGACTTGCCGCATCTCTTCTTAAAAGTGACCTAACCGGCCTCAACGCAAATCAAACTGATGAAAGCTTCAACTTTCCGTTCTCTCAAGAATATAAAGTACTAGGGTATTGTACCGTGTTAGCCATTATGGATGAAGAAGGGGCCTGAGTTGCCTCCAAAGCTTGCATATTGTAATCTTTCTAGTTAGCCAATAAAATGTGTCATTTTGTTTAACTTCTCACTACATCAAAAATATAAATAAATAAGTACATAAATAAATAACAATCCCGCATAATCCCATTCCAGGTCACGGGGGTGAAGTCTGTTCCGGAAGCCGTGGGTGAAATGCGGGACGAAGTCCTAAAATCGTCACTCCTTCTAACGTGTCTGTAGTTTAGGACTGTGGGAGGAACGACAAGCGCCGAGCCGAGCCGAACCCTGAGGGCAATTTCAAAAGTGGAAAATGATGGAGTGGAGTTAGGGTGAATTAACAAAATCATTATTTTAATTCCGGATTGAACGCTTAAATTAATAACCAACAAGGGAGGGATGCAATTCAGGCTTCAGGAAACGCGATCTCTGCTGTAAGGCGCGTCGGTTATTAAATCTGTAAACGAGTCAGCCGAATGAGACACCGATCGGCCGGATATTTAACATTAGGTTTTGTGGCCGTTATTAATTTTAATTTAATATAACATATTTTTTATATTTTAATTACAAAACCGAAAATCAAAACAAGCTTTTTAAAAAAGCCGAAGACGTGTAAGAAACATCGAGTCAATCTAGCGGTACTGCAGGGGACACGGCAGGCGTAACAAACAATTCTGAGGGGAAAAAAAAAAAAACACATACGTCATTTCTGCTCATATCCCCTTAATTTAGGACGACACTCTGTTTAAAGCAGACGGTAAAATAATACAAAATGTTATGTTTTATTATACATTAAAACGCAACGGTTAAAGTGTTGCTTGCAAAACTGTAGATTATCTAAATTTATACACATGCATTTAAATTACAATTTTTTTTTTAACAAAATTGAATTTCCCGGAGAAGCAGTGTGAAGATAAAGCAAATTAACGAGAATAATACTTAGTTGCACATATTAATATATCCACCATAAAAAAGTATAACCAATAAAAGTTTAAATGGACGGTTGATATAAGCACATAATTCACTGGAAAGCCTCCGACGCCATTGAAGTTGATTTATTTTTGCAACTGGTTGTAAAGTATATCTATCTATCTATCTATCTATCTATCTATCTATCTATCTATCTTTTGTCAGACAACTTTACTATCTTATCCTGCCTACTATACTAAAATTAATATCATCTATCTATCTATCTATAGTGCCTTTCATATCTGTCTATTATATCAATACAAGAACACTGAGTACTTTTAGCAGTAAAACAAATATGCCACTTTATTAATTAAAAGATGTCTGTAGCACTAACACATTTTTCTTTATAATAATAATAATAATAATAATAATAATAATAATAATAATAATAATAATAATAATAATAATAATAATATCATTCCTTTACAGTATGTCTAACAATGATAAATCAAACATGAAAGATTTTCTATTCATTTAAAGTTCAGGTTTATATAAAATCCAAGAAACTTCTAAAATCAGTCAGTCTTTCAAACTTGAGTAGATAGATAGATAGAAAGGCACTATATAATCAATATTTAGATATGAAATGCACTATATAATAGATAGTGTGGCGGACAGTTGGGGAACATGAAGTGCTGCTGGAAGAGCATTATGGAGCACTTGGAGCACATCTGGCGCAGTATAAAAGAAGCTGCCTCACTCCATTAGTCAAGCAGGAGTTTGGTGGAAGAGGACAGAGCTTGTGTGTGTGTGTGAGTGTGTTTATGGGTGGAGGAGAGAGAGAGAGAGAGAGAGAGAAGGGACTGAGTATTTGTGTGGTGTATATTACAGAAGAGTAATAAACGTGTGTGTTTTTGGACATCTGGTGACTGTCTGTCTGTGTTTGGGGGCTGAACTTCTACAATAGATGATAGATGGACAGATAGAGTGAATTGCACTTTATAATCAATATTTAGTTATGAAAGGCACTATACAATAGATAGATAGATAGATATGAAAGGTGCCATATAATTGATAGATAGATAGATAGATAGATAGATAGATAGATAGATGAAAGGCACTATATAATACAGAGATAGATAGATATATATGAAAGGCACTATATGTATGAATGATAGATAGATTAATGGATAGATAGATATGAAAGGCACTATATAATAGATAGATAGATAGATATGAAAGGTGCCATATAATAGATAGATAGATAGATAGATAGATAGATGGAAGGCACTATATAATACAGAGATAGATAGATAGATAGATAGATAGATAGATAGATAGATATGAAAGTCACTATATAATAGATAGATAGATAGATAGATGGAAGGCACTATATAATACAGAGATAGATAGATAGATAGATAGATAGATAGATAGATATGAAAGGCACTATATAATAGATAGATAGATAGATATGAAAGACGCTATATGTATGAATGATAGATAGATCCAGTAGACAGTTAGGAAGAAACACGCACAGAGAGAACCTTCACAAGACCTATCAAAGTAGAACTCAGAGCTCAGATCCTCACACAGCCTCCACATTTCACTATGGATTCAAAGCTGACATAAATGGATGTCTACAAAGATCCATGGAAAGACATTCCAGGCGGCTGCCTGGGCATATAAAGAACACAAAATTCTGTCCTACTGAATCCAAAATGAAAAAAGGTGTAACCAGTCCTCGGGCAAAAATGAGAAGAGTTGTGTGATACTGTGTTTGCTAATTTAGCTGGAGCGTGTCTTTTCTTAATTTATCTAAAGATTTAGATTTACAGGTGACAAACTAGTTAGTTGGGATTCCAGAAGAAACGCAATTCAGGGGATTAGCAGGCATGCCCTGGAGTCAGTGAAATCACTGCTGCTGGACTGAGAATTAGTCAACCTGATAACAGAGGATGTGATCAGCAAATAAACACCCTGGGTTTAAAAATAATAATTATATAATAAGTAGAGCGTGTGCAGCCATGATGCAGACGTGGAATCCTGGGGGACTAAAGAGGGGAGCTGGAGCTGGACATGAGGCTTACTTAGTCCACCAGGACAGCACAAACTGGAAGTCTGAATGAGGATGGCCTCGCAGTTGTGCTCTCTCTGTGTGTCCAGTGACTAAATACGTATTCCCCCCTTGGAAGTTTTCATCTTTTATTGTGTTACTTAGAAATGCTTTTAAATCACTTCAGTTTGTTTGTTTGGCAGTTTCTGACTTGCCGGTACAATAAAACCCCCACTTATGATGTATCGTTCGAGTCATCTTGATGTCTAGTTATTCATGACATTGAGCTTTTTGGAACCTCCCTTCTATTTTTGACCCTATAGCCCCCAAAAACCCTAATTTCTAGGACATTTTTGGACCATATTTTGTGCAGGAAATTAACCCTTTATGTTAAAGAGTAAACCAGTAGATGTGTTCAGCAAAAATGATCAGAAGGAGTTGAAGTTGTGCAGACCTCATCAGCCGACCCCAGAGGTTCTCCCCCCAATGGGTTACGAAGGGTCAAAAGTTATTCCTTGTCACAAAACTGTGAAAAACCAGGATCGATAAAAGTGACATGTGGAGTGTCATTTTATGCTATTTTGATGTTGCAGATCATGAATATTTCATATTTCTGATCTCTGATTCTTTACCGGTGGTCCTAGCCCCCTAAGAGCCACACCCAGAAACTTAAAATGACATTTTCAAACATAAGCATATGGGGTATCGTTTTAGACTATTTCAAGGTCAGGGATTACGATTCTGAGGTTATTTTTGATTTTTGACCCTTTACTAGCCCTCTGTGAACCTCCATTAAGAGGATGACACATGGCAAATTTCAATTACAATCGAGAATATTTAGACTTTGGGGCAGCCACCTGTATCATATACCCTGGCTGCAAAAGGTTAAAGTTTCAAGAGTTGTTCACAATACTGAGTCCAAAACAGAACTGAATATGAGGAAGTAAGATGGCGGCTTTAAAGGTCTGTGGAGCAAGTGACATCATTGATGCCGGAACCGGAAGTGAGTTTCTTTTGGGAGTGATGTAATCATAAGTGCCGGGACCAGAAGTGACATCTTCAGAGGTGCCGGAACAGGAAGTGACATCATCGGAGGCGCCGGAACCCGGTGGGATTTCTTAAGAATGGTCTGCTAGAAACTGAGAGAGACAGTTAGCACATCCCCGCCACCCCCTGGTGTGATGTAGAATTACAATTACTCAAGTCCTTTCGCTGCCTCCTACTCGCACGTGTGTGACAACTTTAAACATTTAAGTTGAAGCACACATTTTAATATTTTAAGTATGTAACACAACTATTCTTATTTATTATGCACTTCGACTTCATGAAGTAAATTATTATATTTCTTATAGTTAGGATGGCTTACACTTTAGACCAGGGATCACCAACCGTTTTGTAACTGAGAGCTTCTTTAAGGTTACTGAGTAGTGCGAAGGGTTACTTGTTTGAAACAAACTTCCTGAATAACATAAGGTTGCACGGTTCACCCTTAATGATATTATTAATATATTGGAAATTTTCCTTAGCTTTTCTGCCATGTTTTTCTTTATTTTTAGGGGGTAAAAACTGCATCTAGCTCCCCATCATAGCTGCATCCGTTTGGTTGTCTTGCGCACGATATTGAACTTTGACTGCAGACCCCAATCTCCATCAAAGCAAGTGTCATTGATTCAAAAAGAACAGCAACACAATTAAATACAATTTTTAGACAGAACTCCATAGTGTCTAGTGCTATTTTTAGAACATGCCCTGTGGGCAACTCACATGGTCCCTGTGGGCAACCAGGTGCCCGTGGGCACCGTGTTCGCTACCTCTGCTTTAGACTTTCCTGTTCCTACAACATTGAATACCAGTTGATTCAATTTGGCTTTTTTGACACACTGATCAACAGAAAATGTCAAAATAAAAGCAAATCTTTGCATAATGGTCTCAATTAATTATAAATACTTAAGTGCAAAAGTATTCACCCCCAGTTCAGGTCAGTATTTAGAAGATAGCAGTCATGACAGCCTTGCGTCTGTTTGCTTAGGCCTCTCTCTCTCTCTCTCTCAGCTCTGCCATGTCCCCACTACCCATCTTCTTCTTCTTTCTAAAACGCTTCACACCTGGCATTTAGTCGGATGGCCAAGATCTGGACTCTGAGTCGGCCACTCCAGGACCTTCACACAGGGCCATCTTAACAGCATCATAGGCCACCGGGGTAAGTAGTTTGCTGGGGCCCCTGTTTTTGACAGCAAAACAGAAACATACATAGGCGTCAGAAATATCGTGAGCCCCTGGCCAGTGCCCATTGTGCCCATACTTTAAGATGGCCCTGCTGTTTTGAATCTTGTCCTGCGTAGCTTTGGCTTTATGCTTGGGATTGTAACCTTGGTGGTCTTCTCCCAAGGTTTAGGTGTCTTGCAGACCCCACCAGGTTTTTCTCCAGGATTTGGCCGCGTTTTGCTGTGTTTCTTTACCCCTCACATGCCTTTCAGGGCCTGCTGCAGAGAAGCAGCCCCACAGCCTGTTACTGTCTCCACCCTGCTTCATGGAGAGGATGATGTGTTTCTGATACTGTGCAGTGTTCAAACGTAGTGTTTAATCTGATGGCCAAAAAAATCACAATTTTGGTGTCATCAGACCAAGGTCACATTTTCCAAGGACACTTCTCAAGAAAGCTGCGACTAGCAAAGCCCCCAGCCAGCTGTTGTCGCCTGCACATTTTCTCCAATCTCATCCACCGCAAGAGCGGAGTGGTGTGGTGGCTCTGAGAATAGGGATCTCCACTGGCAATCAATCAGAAGGTTGACAGTTCGAATCCCTTAAAAACCAGAAGTGCCCTTGAGCAAGACCCTTAATTTGCAATTGCTTCCTCCTGTGGATGATTTTAATCTGCATCCAGCCCTGCAAGCAGGTCCTCCAACTTACAAGGAAAACTTTGGGGTTTGGTGGCAGAATTGGCACTCCAGCCCCCGTAAAAAAAAAAAAAAACAAAAAAAAAACTCACACTGTTCCAGTGTGGCGCTGAGGTGTCATCCACTGCACCCGGGTCCCAATCCAGGTGGTTCGTTGTGTGGTGGGCGCGGTGACATGCTGTAATTAGCAAATACCCCCAATCTCTCTCTCTGATCAAAGTCTAAGTAGGATAGACTGGGATAAGCTTTTAAATGTGGAGACAGTCGAGGAGCCGTGGAACAGGTTTAAAAATGTGTTACATGTAATGCCGGACAGATACAGACCTAAATTTGGAATTAATAGGAAACTAAAAAAAACTCCACGGTGGATTAATAAAGATTTAAAAAAGAAGTTGCAAAGGAAAAAACTGCTGTATAAGGCATATAAGACTAATGACTGCAAAGTGAATAGATAGATAGATAGATAGATAGATAGATACTTTATTAATCCCAAGGGGAAATTCACATAATCCAGCAGCAGTATACTGATACAAAGAAACAATATTAAATTAAATAGTAATAAAAATGAAAAAAGTTAGCATTTACTCCCCCGGGTGGAATTGAAGAGTCGCATAGTGTGGGGGAGGAACGATCTCCTCAGTCTGTCAGTGGAGCAGGATAGTGACAAAAGTCTGTCACTGAAGCTACTCCTCTGCCTGGAGATGACGCTGTTCAGTGGATGCAGTGGATTATTCATGATTGACAGGAGTTTGCTTAGTGCCCGTTGCTCTGCCACAGATGTTAAACTGTCCAACTTTACTCCTACAATAGAGCCTGCCTTCCTCACCAGTTTGTCCAGGCGTGAGGCGTCTTTCATCTTTATGCTGCCACCCCAGCACACCACCGCGTAGAAGAGGGCACTCGCCACAACCGTCTGGTAGAACATCTGCAGCATCTTACTGCAGATGTTGAACGATGCCAACCTTCTCAGAAAGTATAGTCTGCTCTGACCTTTCTTACATAGAGCATCAGTATTGGCAGTCCAGTCCAATTTGTCATCCAGCTGCACTCCCAGGTATTTATAGGTCTGCACCCTCTGCACACAGTCACCTCTGATGATCACAGGGTCCATGAGGGGCCTGGGCCTCCTAAAATCCACCACCAGTTCCTTGGTTTTGCTGGTGTTAAGATGTAAGTGGTTTGAGTCGCACCATTTAACAAAGTCTTTGATTAGCTTCCTGTACTCCTCCTCCTGCCCACTCCTGATGCAGCCCACAATAGCAGTGTCATCAGCGAACTTTTGCACGTGACAGGACTCTGAGTCATATTGGAAGTCTGATGTATATAGATTGAACAGGACCGGAGAAAGTACAGTCCCCTGCGGTGCCCCTGTATTGCTGAACACAATGTCAGACCTGCAGTTCCCAAGACGCACATATTGAGGTCTGTCTGTAAGATAGTCCACAATCCATGCCACCAGGTGTGAGTCTACTCCCATCTCAGTCAGCTTGTCTCTAAGGAGCAGAGGTTGGATGGTGTTGAAGGCGCTAGAGAAGTCCAAAAACATAATTCTTACAGCACCACTGCCTCTGTCCAGGTGGGAGAGGGATCGGTGTAGCATATAGATGATGGCATCCTCCGCTCCCACCTTCTCCTGGTATGCGAACTGCAGAGGGTCGAGGGCGTGGCGGACCTGTGGCCTCAGGTGGTGAAGCAGCAGCCGCTCCATGGTCTTCATCAGATGTGACGTCAGAGCAACAGGCCGGAAGTCATTCAGCTCACTAGGTCGTGATACCTTTGGGACAGGGGTGATACAAGATGTTTTCCAAAGCCTTGGGACTCTCCCCTGTTCCAGGCTCAGGTTGAAGATGCGCTGTAGAGGACTCCCCAGTTCCAACGCACAGGCCTTCAGCAGTCGTGGCGATACACCATCTGGACCCGCTGCTTTGCTGGCACGAAGTCTTTTCAACTCTCTGCTCACATGGGCTGCTGTAATTGTGGGTGGGGATGTCTCACCTATGCTGGTACCAGCAGAAGGATGGTTGGAGGATGCAGTACTTCGAGGTGATAGTGGGTTAGGGTGATCAAACCTATTAAAGAAGTTGTTCATTTGGTTTGCTCTCTCCACGTCTGTCTCGATGGTGGCACCCCGCTTCGAGCTGCATCCAGTGATAATCTTCATCCCATCCCACACTTCCTTCATGCTGTTGTTCTGCAACTTCTGCTCCAGCTTTCTCCTGTACTGCTCTTTCGCCGCCCTGAGTTGGACTCGGAGTTCCTTCTGCACGCGCTTGAGCTCATGCTGATCACCACCTTTAAAAGCCCTTTTCTTCTGGTTCAAAAGGCCCTTGATGTCACTTGTAACCCATGGCTTGTTGTTAGCATAGCAGCGTACTGTTCTTACTGGAACTACAATGTCCATACAGAAGTTGATGTAATCAGTTGTGCATTCAACAGCCTCTTCAATGTTCTCACTATGTGACCCCAGGAATATATCCCAGTCTGTAGTTCCAAAGCAGTCTCTCAGAGCCTGCTCTGCCTCAGGGGACCACTTCCTGAATGAGCGTGTGGTTGTAGGTAGCGCCCTCACTCTTGGTTTGTATTGATGCTGTAGCAGAACCAGGTTATGATCTGCTTTCCCAAGCGCAGGCAGCGGGGTGGCGCTGTATGCGTCTTTAACGTTTGCATACAGTAGGTCGATAGTCCTGTTTCCCCGGGTGTTACAATCCACATACTGGGAGAAGGCAGGTAATGTTTTGTCCAGCGTTACATGGTTAAAGTCTCCAGCGATTAGCACAAGTGCCTCAGGGTGCTGCGTTTGTAACTTAGCAACTGCGGAATGGATGATGTCACTCGCTATCTCCGCATTCGCTTGAGGGGGGATGTAAACAATGATAACAATCACGTGTCCAAACTCTCTGGGCAAATAATACGGACGCAGACTTACGGCCAACAGTTCGATGTCCCTGCAGCAATTGGAGATTTTAATGTTTACATGTCCTGAGTTGCACCACTTTGTATTGACATAGAGAGCGAGTCCTCCACCTTTCTTCTTCCCGCAGGTACTTGCGTCTCTGTCCGCTCTAACTGTGCTAAACCCGGGTAGCTCCACGTTAGCATCTGGGATGGTAGTTGTTAGCCACGTTTCACTAAAACACAGCAAGCTGCATTCTCTGTAGGTTCTGACAGTTTTCACCAGCACAGCCAGTTCGTCAATCTTATTTGGTAGTGAGTTCACATTTCCCAGGATCACAGAAGGCACCGACGGTTTATAACGCCATTTTCTCTCAAGTTGTCTCGATTTAATCTTATCTTTTATCTTTGCGCCGGCTCGGCTGCCCCGATATCGTCTTCTTACCTCGTCAGGTAAATAAGCAACCACACCGGCATGTGCATTTCTTCTCAGTGCTTTAAGCTGACTACTTGAATAGGCGATTCTCGGAGTGTAAAAATCCATGTCAAGTAGTAAAAATAGTAAAAAGTGTCCAGGGAGCAATTCCACATAAAAGAAAGTGGTAGAAGTGATCAGTGAAATAGATAAAAATAGAGATAAAAAGGTAAAAAGATAAAGTCATATACGGAGCTGCTGGAAAAGGCTGCCACTCGGATGCGGCGCCGGAAAAAAAAAAAAATACGTAGAGCGTATGAGAACATGAGGGCAACCATTAAGAAGGATATCAGGGAGGCTAAAAGACAGCTGGAGAGGCATAGAGCAGATAAGGAGAAAGACGACCCCAAGAGATTCTTTCAGTATTTTAGTAGTAAAAGAACAGTTAAGGAGGAGGTCAAGTGCATCAGGAATAGTAAAGGAGAATTAAAAGATACAGACAGTGAAATAGCGGATGCCCTAAACTTACATTTTTCTGAGGTGTTCACATGTGAGGATGTGGATAACCTCAGAGCAGTAACAGGGACTACTAAGGAGGTACTGAGGGATTTGGAAATTGTAGAAAGAGAAGTGCTGCTCAGATTAAATAAGATGAAATCAAACAAATCACCAGGACCAGATAATATTTATCCTCGTGTTCTTAAGGAGGCTAGCGAGTACAGATATAAGCCCTTGACACATATTTTTAGGAAGTCATTGTGCACTGGAGAGATTCCAAAAGTCTGGAAAATGGCAAATATCATCCCATTATATAAAAAGAGTGACCGGGCTGATCCAAGCAACTATAGGCCAGTAAGGTTAACGTGCATCACAGGAAAATTAATGGAAGGAATTACTAAGGATAAGATTGAGCAACACCTGACAAGGACAAGAGTTATTAGGAACAGTCAGCGTGTGGTCAGAAGAGGGAGGTCGTGTTTTACTAACATGCTGGAATTCTATGAGGAGGCAACAAAAGGATACGTGGAGCTTATGATATTATTTATCTGGGCTTTCAGAAATCATTTGATAAGGCGCCACATGAGAGGTTGGACATCAAACTAAAAGAAGTGGGGGTTCAGGGTGATGTTTTTAGATGGGTGCAGAATTGGCTCAGACACAGGAAGCAGAGGGTGATGGTGTGAGGAACCTCATCAAAACTGGCCGGTGTTAAGAGTGGTGTTCACAGGGGTCAGTGCTAGGGCCACTGCTATTTTTAATATATATAAATGATTTAGATAGGAATATAATTAACAAGCTGGCTAAGTTTGCAGATGATACCAAGATAGGTGGATTAGCAGATAATTTGGAATCCGTTATATCATTACAAAAGGACTTGGACAGCACACAGGCTTGGGCAGATTTGTGGCAGATGAAATTTAATGTCAGTAAATGTAAAGAATTACATATAGGATGTAAAAATATTAGGTTTGAATACACAATGGGCAGTCAGAAAATTGAGAGGATACCTTATGAGAAGGATTTAGGAATCATAGTGGACTCTAAGCTATCGACTTCCCGACAGTGTTAAGAAGCCATTAAGAAGGCTCACAGAATGTTAGGATATATAGCACGATGTGTGGAGTACAAGTCACAGGAGGTTCTGCTCAAGCTTTATAACACACTGGTGAGGCCTCATCTTGAGTACTGTGTGCAGTTTTGGTCTCCAGGCTACAAAAAGGACATAACAGCACAAGAGAAGGTCCAGAGAAGAGCGACTAGGCTGATTCAGGGGCTACAGGGGATGAGCTATGAGAAAAGATTAAAAGAGCTGAGCCTTTACAGTTTAAGCAAAAGAAGATTAAGAGGTGACATGATTGAAGTGTTTAAAATTATGAAGGGAATTAGTCCAGTGGATCGAGACTTGTATTTTAAAATGAGTTCATCAAAAACACGGGGACACAGTTGGAAACTTGTTAAGGGTAAATTTCGCACAAACATTAGGAAGTTTTTCTTTACACAAAGAACGATAGACACTTGGAATAAGTGACCAAGGAGTGTGGTAGACAGTAAGACATTAGTGACTTTCAAAACTCGACTTGATGTTTTCTTGGAGGAAATAAGTGGATAGGACTGGCAAGCTGTGTTGGGCTGAATGGCCTGTTCTCGTCTAGAGTGTTCTAATGTGTTATGATCCAGTGAAGCTTGTAATTCCTTCAGAGGTCTCACGGTTTGTGTGCCTCACTCACTTGTCATTCAGTTTTGGTGGATGGCCTGCTCCAGATAGATTTCCAGCCACACTCCTACCATACTCCATCCATTTCCTCAAGACTGATTTAACTGGATACTCATTGATTTGTATATCTTCTTGTTTCCATTCCCTGACTTGTGCTTGTCATGGAGTTTCTTGGAGTGTTCCTTTGTCTTCATTGTGTAGGTTAGCCCACCATACTGATTCACTTACAAGTTGCTCCTTCCACATTCAGACTATGATTAGTGGAGACCCCAGACAGATGACCTCAATTGAACTGATCATGTGACTTTTGGGGGCACCAATGAGAATTCAGGGGTGTCCTATTAAAAGGGGTAAATCCCCTTTTTGTGTTTTATATTTGTCATTAATTTAGACCACTTTGATGAGATCTGTTTTCTTTTTTAACAATTGTAAAAATGATCAGACTCGACACACTCAAAAAGGTTTGGGGCAGCCACCCATATAATCCCCATGGCTGCACGAGGCTTTTAAAGGAACAGAGATGCTCACCAGACTGAGTCCAAAACAGAACTGGTGAGGGTTTGTCAAGTTGGCGGCTTTAAGGGATCAGACCAGAAGTGATGTGTAGGAACCGGACATGACGTAGGGGAACTGGAAGTGACATTCTTCTGGGTATAGACATAGAATTACTAGACACCGCATGACTAGAAGCATCGTACGTCAACATCGCCGCCATATTGCGAGTGGCACTGCTGTGCAGTGAAGTAATGGATAAAGATGCCTCACACAAGTGCTTGGGATTGTACAAACCGCTGTACACTCCAAACCTGATCCCGGGGGATTACATTTCATAGGTAGATAGATAGATAGATAGATAGATAGATAGATAGATAGATAGATAGATAGATACTTTATTAATCCCAAGGGGAAATTCACATTATCCAGCAGCAGTATACTGATACAAAAAAACAATATTGAATTAAATAGTAATAAAAATGAAAAATGAAAAAAATAAAAATAAAAAAGCAGACAATAACTTTGAGTAATGTTAGCATTTACTCCCCCGGGTGAAATTGAAGAGTCGCATAGTGTGGGGGAGGAACGATCTCCTCAGTCTGTCAGTGGAGCAGGACAGTGACAAAAGTCTGTCACTGAAGCTACTCCTCTGCCTGGAGATGACACTGTTCAGTGGATGCAGTGGATTCTTCATGATTGACAGGAGTTTGCTTAGTGCCCGTCGCTCTGCCATAGATGTTAAACTGTCCAACTTTACTCCTACAATAGAACCTGCCTTCCTCACCAGTTTGTCCAGGCATGAGGCGTCCTTCTTCTTTATGCTGCCTCCCCAGCACACCACCGCGTAGAAGAGGGCACTCGCCACAACCGTCTGGTAGAACATCTGCAGCATCTTATTGCAGATGTGAAAGGATGCCAACCTTCTCAGAAAGTATAGTCGGCTGTTTATAAAGTATTTGGCCATTAGAAAATCCTGTTTTATAATTTTAGTACTTAACAACATTAGTAAAATTAAAACAAGAGAATGATAAATCCTAAAGCAATAATTATCAAACAAACAAAGATAACTGGCAGTAACAGTGCAAAATTCACAACTGGTATGCCAGTTTGAAAAGATAAGTTTTCAGGGCAGTTTTAAAATGTGTTATTGAATCGAGCTGACAAATATGAGAGGGAAGAGAATTCCCAAGTTGAGGAGCACTAGGAGAGACGCTCGAGCTCCTATAGCACTGAGTCTGATGTGCGGTACAGAAAGTCGAGCTGCAGATGAGGATCTGAGTGAGCGAGAGGAGTGTCAGTCTGGAGGAGATCAGTGAGGTTGTGGAGGTTGTGGCTTTAAATGTTCAGAGTGGTATTGTGTATTGTATTCTGCAGTTAACAGGGAGCCAGTGAAGTTGAGAGAGAATCGGTGTGATATGTTCAGTGGATTTAGAACAGCAGGTTATTATCCTGGCAGCAGAATTTTGAAGAAGTTGTAAGTGATAGATAAGTTTTTGTGGGATGCCAGATAGAATAGCATTACAGTAATCTATACTTGAGGTGACTCGGGCATTAACCAATACTTCAGTACTGTGTTGGGTAAGAACAGGACAAAGTCTAGAAATGTTTCAGAGATGGAAGAAGGCAGTCCGAGAAATGTTACTTATATGGGAGGAATTATTTAATAATAATAATTATTATTATTATTTAAATAATTGCCATTATTAGTGTATAAATGGATATAAATAATCGCATGTAAACGATTTGCCAAAATCTGTTGTATGTAAACGATACTGTTTTAAAAGTTATTGTTTTATCATCAGAAAACCCGGTTTCCACGTCTACCTGTATTAGTTTAAATGGCACTTTTGCCACTCGCGATAGGGCGGATGCGCTGACGTTACGTGTCGACTGGGCAACACAGTGAATACGGCGTCTACCTATATATGTCTATGCTTCTGGGCACCTGGACCGGAAATGGCATCATGCTGGGTGCCGGAAGTGACATCATCAGCTCTGAATCAGACAGGTTTTCCCCCCGGCTGGTCTGTAGAGATAACAGGAGAAGGTTTAGTCCACCCCACCACCCCCTGGCCTGGCGTGGAATTACCTTTGCTTGGTCCATACAACATCCTCCTAATAGCAAGCGTGTGACACAATTAAAGAGTCATTTTCTGTTACCGTTATCAAAAAAGTGAAATTAAATGCTTTGTGATTCAAAGATCAATAACAATAAAAATATGAACCTTCCGATGGGATGAATACTTTTTATGGGCTCAGTGCAAGTTCACGCGCCCTTTAAATGGCGTCACAGAAACCTCAGCCAATGGGTCTCTTAAGGGACCCTAACCTTAAAGCCCCGAGGAAGAATTTAAAAGCTGAGCAAAACAATGCCAAGGAGGTTTTGGGGTTTGGCAAACTGGCTGGCACCAGGCACACAGAATATTCCACAGACTCTGAAAGTAAATCTTTCTCTGGATAAGAAATTGCTTTCAGCAAATTATGGAAAGTGAAAAAAAAAGAATCAGATTGTGACAACTAAACTGAGTTTACAGTTGTTGACAAAAGTTTTGAGAATGACACAAATATTAATTTTCACAAAGCCTCAGTTTTTATGATGGCAAATTGCATCTACTCCGGAATGTTCTGAAGAGTGATGAGGTGAATTGCAATTAATTGTAAAGTCCCTCTTTGCCATGAAAATGAACTTCAATCCCAAAAAACCCATTTCCACTGCATGTCAGCCCTGCCACAAAAGGACCTGCTGACGTCACTTCAGTGATCATCTTGTTAATACGGGTGAGAGTGTCAACGAGGACAGGCCGGAGACCACTCTGTCATGCTGATTGAGTTACAATAGAGAGGTGATGAAGAAGGTTTCAGGGCGCCCAAGAAAGTCTAGCAAGCGCCAGGACCATCTCCTACAGCTGATTCATGGTTCGGGATCGGGGGGCACCACCAGTGCAGATTTTGCTCAGGAATGGCAGCAGGAAGGAATGAGTGCATCTGCCCGCACAGTGAGGAAGGCAAAGACTTTTGGAGGATGGCCTGGTGTCAACAAGGGCAGCAAAGAAGCCATCAGGGACAAACTGATATTCTTGGATTGGACTGCTGAGGACTGCTGGGGGAAAGTCATTTTCTCTCATGAATCCCCTTTATTTGGGGCATCCAGAAAAAAGGTGAGCATCTCCTAAAGTAGATTCTGCTACAGGATTGGCACACCACCAGTGCAGAGATTGCTCAGGAATGGCAGTAGGCAGGTGTGAGGGAAGCAAACACTTTTGGAAGGTGGCCTGTTGGGCTCAAGAAAGGCAGCAGAGAAGCCAAGCAAAACATCAGGGACAGACTGATATTCTGGGATTGGACTGTTGAGGACTTCTGGGGTCAAGTTATTTTCTCTGATGAATCCTCTTTCCAATTGCTTGGGGCATCCGGATAAAAGAAAAGGTGAGCGGCGCTACCATCAGTCCTGGGTCAGGCCAACAGTAAAGCATCCTGAGACCATTCATGTCACGTGGGGTTGCTTCTCAGCCAAGGGAGTGCAGGGCTCACTCACCATTTGCCCTAAGAACACAGCCATGAATAAAGAATGGGACCAAAACATCTGCTGAGAGCAACTTCTGCCAACCCTCCAAAAGCAGTTTGGTGACCAACAATGCATGATGGAGCACCGGGCTATAAGGCAAAAGTGAGAACCAAGTGGCTCGGGGAATAAAACATCGAAATTTGGGGTCTGTGGCCAAGAAACTCACCATTGAGAACTTGTGGTCAATCCTCAAGAGGTGGGTGGACAATCAAAAACCCACCAATTCTGATTTGGCCCAGAAGTTGCCAGACAGCATGCCAGGACGAATTGCAGAGGTCTTGAAAAAGGAAGAAGGGCCAACACTGCAAATATTGACTCTTTGTATAAACCTTATGTCATTGTCAATAAAAGCCTTTGAAACTTCTGAAATGCTTGTAATTCTGCTTCAGTATACCAGAGAAACATGTGAGAAAAAGATCTAAAAACACCAAAGCAGCAAACTTTGTGAAAGCCAACACTTGGGCATTGTCAAAAGTTTTGGTCACGACTGTACTATAAGCAGTTTAAGAATATGTGAAGTCTCTGAGCTGAGGTTCCTACTGATTGAATTTCTGCAGAACAGTGCCATCTGCTGGGAGCTGGTGTGCAGTGAACCACTAGAAAATAAGGAGTTTTCCTAAAAGGGTGGGCTGATGGCCTCTTTCTTTCTCTTTGGTAAAAGCTGAAAACTTCCCTTAGAATGCTGTGGAAGCTCCTATCTCAGCTTAAATGGACTGCTTGGGCCCACTGCACATTTGCACCCGGGTCCAATGAGGATAACAGATGTGAGAGCACATCTTTTAAGAGGAGCTCTACAGCAGAGCAAGAGTCTCATTTATAAAACTTTGCGTTTGTAAATATGCATGCATGAATGTGCCTTGAACGCCATCCTGAAACATCCATTTATGGAACATGCTAATCAACGTGGGTGACAACTTAAGGGTTCTGGTGATGGTAATTAATTCCTGCATTTATTTCTAGTAGGATTGACTACTGCAATGCGGTGTTCACTGGATGTTCAAATTGTTCTTTATACAGCCTCCAGTTAATCCAAAATGTTGCTGCAAGAATTATTACAAGAACAAGAAAATACGAACACATAACCCCTGTCCTCAAGTCCTTACACTGGCTCCCGGTTAAGTTTAGGGCAGATTTCAAAATCCTCCTTTTAAAATATAAAGCCTTAAATGGCCAAGGCCTGGCTAACTTGTTTGAACTTATCATGACTTACAAGAGCACACATTAAGATCTTAAGATGTCGGTCTGCTTATGATTCCAAGGATTAATAAAATAACAGTGGGAGGTCAAGCTTTTAGTTCCAGGTCCCCTAAACTGTGGAATCGTCCGCCTGCTGCTATAAGAGATGCCCCTTCGGTCTCAGATTTCAAATCCCGGCTGAAGACTCACTACTTCAGTTTAGCACACCCTGACTAGAGCTGCTGATTTACTGTGCTGACTGCATCTCTGTTGTCAGTCATTAGCACTAAAACATCAGTAACATGATAGTTAGAATTTGTTACTAACCCTCACCTATTCTGTTTCTCTTCTCGGTTCTCAAATGTGGCACTTGGTGCCTACGGCCCACCTGCCAAGTTGTTTTGCCTGCCTAAGGTAAAGTCACCTCTGATGGAGGATCGCAGGAATTGTGGGGTAGAGGGGTCCTTTCATCGGATTGGCTGGCCCAGTGCTGACTCAGCAGTGGACAACTCCAGGACTTTAACCAAATCCAAATCATATTATGGGACATCATCTACTGTTAACTTCTGTTCCGTATCTGTAATATTTTTATTTTAATACTGTATTGAGGAGTACTTGTGATCTGTTCTGTGTATTGTATTGTATTGTATTGTAGTGTATTGACTCCCTTCTTTTTGACACCCACTGCACGCCCAACCTACCTGGACAGGGGTCTCTCTTTAATCTGCCTTTCCCAAAGTTTCTTCCATGTTTTCCCTACAAGGATTTTTTTGGAGTTTTTTCTTGTCTTCCTAGAGAGTTAAGGCTGGGGAGCCATCAAGAGGCAGGGCCTGTCAAAGCTCATTGCGGCACTTCTTGTGTGATTTTGGGCTGAACAAAAATAAAGTGTATTGTATTGTAATTACCTGCCAAAACCAGGGGTTGGCACTGTGGTGTAATGCCTCTTTCTTCCTCCCTCTGCAGAATGTAAGACTGACAGCTACTCAACCTCTGACCTCACTTCCTCCTGGACCTGCTCCTTCCTGCTGAGTGGCTACATAAATGGTAACCGGCCATCTTGTTCTCAGTTCTATTCTGTACTTGCGTCTCCACAGATTATTAAATACTAGCAAAATACCCGCGCTTCACAGCGGCGAAGTACTGCCTTAAAATTTTTATTAAGAAGAAAATTAAACCTTTTTAAACTGAGAGAAAATATACCAATAATTATTTGTTAAGGATCTCTTTGTATACCACGTTGTCAGTTCGGCCCTCCGGTTGTAACATGACCAAGCTGTGTGCTGAGCTTACTCTTGAGCATGTAACGTACAGTTGGCCATGTGAACAGTAATCTTGTTTCAAATCTCACAGCTTGGATTGCTGCTGTCATAATCGGTGTGAGTTTAATGGTTTGTTTCAATTATGACAGTATTTGCAGGACTTGTGTTGAAGTGACATTCGGCATCTGTCAAGCGCTGTAAGCATATAACCGGTTTCATCGATAACTTCACATCCAGCTTTTTTCAGAGTTTAAACATTCATAAACATCAAAGTGTCCACTACTGAAATCGTCACCTGTGAATCTAAGATGTTTAAGAGGCATTGGCGGTTGTCGAAAGGTGTAAAATATTTGGCCATTTCGGTACACTTGAAAGCGACAACCGAACAATTCAGCGGCAGCCATCAACTCACATGCAGAACCATAGGTGAAGGGCTTAAGCATTTCACTCTTCTAGTGCTCCTGTGTAGTATAATTATCTCCTGTACCGTCATCAGTCCACACCTTGAACCTGTCCCAGTCATTCAATACATAAGACACAATGTTCCTCCGGATATCAAGAGTCAGCCTGATATGGCCGTGCAATATGTAACAAAGAGAATGGAAAAGGCAGGTGCCATCTCCGGGCATGGAAACCACTTGGTAAGTGACAGTTCTTTGATTGATGGTGATCACCTCGATAGACATGGTAATGGGGGTACGGTTGGAATGATAAAGGAAATGGGTACCTGAGCAATGTAAAGTAAGTCTAAAATACCTATACAATAACTATAATTGTAATAAACAAACAATAAAACAGCGGAGAAGCCGTGGATTAAATAAAATGGCTGTAGTTATCAGCAGGGAGACGTGAATCCCATGGCGAAGCAAGGAAGGGAATGTTGAGACCGGAGCGACGGACGGCCTTATATAGGCAGGCAGCCAACAACGTGGGAGGCGTTGGGATGGGGGATACAACGCTGCCTCACACGGGGACCGAGCTGCAGGCTATGGACGTATAGATGTAGGTAAGTAGGATTCAGTTAGCGTTGGGAACCCGCGTACCAAATTTCTTGAAGATGGGCCCATAAGTAACAAAGACTGTTGGAAAGTTCAATATGGCGGCCGACAGTGGCATCATACCACCGAAATAAGTACGTACATTGGTTTCGGTTAGCGCAGGGAAGCCGCCAAATTTCGTGAAGATGGGGCCATAAATATGAAAGTTCAACATGGTGGACGTTGTTGACCGTTATGACCGTTACGCGTAGAATTTCAACATGAAATCTGCTTAACTTTTATAAGTAAGCTGTAAGGAATGAGCCTGCCAAATTTCAGCCTTCTACCTACACTGGAAGTTGGAGAATTAGTGATGAGTGAGTGAGTGAGTCAGTGAGTGAGTGAGTCAGTGAGGGCTTTGCCTTTTATTAATATAGATTGCATCATGGTGCATTGCTTCCAATTATATGGGGTCACCAATATGCAGTTGTGATGCTGCAGAAATTCTTTGGCCCCAATCATCTGCACCGCAATGAAGAGCACAAAATCATGTATGGCATTATAACGCCTTTGCTCTTTGTTCTGGGGGTCCAGAAAAGGTGTAAGCGGATAGCCACTGTCACCTGTCACCGGAAGTGTTCTCAATCCCCAGTCCATGTGATCCTCAATCACTTCCGGGTCAGGTAAAAGTTCCTTTCTTCATCCCGGAAGCCCGTCGCTCTTCCTATGACGAACTTCCGGGTCATAGGTCATAAATGAGTCCTCGGTCCTCCCTGCAGCACCCTCTTGTGGCCCCTGAGGTATTCAGCAGGGCTGAGGATAAAAACTACAGCGTCCATGATTCCCTGCTGGTCTTCGGGGCACCTCCATACTGCAGGGAGGGCTCCATCTGGCGGCCTGGGGGTATTGGCCACATCTCACAGTATGTAAGTAGGTTCCAGTTATGACCGTTACGCGTAGAATTTTGAAATGAAACCTGCTTAACTTTTGTAAGTAAGCTGTAAGGAATGAGCCTGCCAAATTTCAGCCTTCCACCTACATGGGAAGTTGGGGAATTAGTGATGAGTGAGTCAGTCAGTCAGTGAGGGCTTTGCCTTTTATTAGTATAGATTAACTATTTTTGTGCTTAAAAATCTTTAAAAAAAGATATTTGCATACAGTTTATACGGTCTGGAATGAATTAATTGTATTTACATACAATCCTATGGTGGAAATTAGTTTGGGTCACGAACAAATCGGGTTGTGACCAGAGTTTTGGAACGAATTACATGACCCGAGGTTCCAATGTACATGCGTGTTGTCATTTGGCTACAATTCCCTATTTGACCAAAGGTGTCATCATTTCCCACATTGTCCAAAATGTTATGTGCGCATGGATCAGAGTTGTTACTAGTATAAATATATGCATGTTCCCTGGTCACGTTTTCTTTTTTAAAACCCGGCATGGGGTACGCACATTTCGAGTCCTCTTTTTATGCATATGCAAGCTTGAGAAAATGAGGCCCCTAGACAGGGTGCCAGGCCCTTGTAGGGTGCATGCAACTAGTAAAGCCTGAAAATGCCACCTTTCCATTTGTTGGTATTAACTGTTGCAGGTCCAGATTAATCTGGGCATATTTAAGTGACTTTGAATGTGGCATGGTCCTAGGGCAGAGGTGTCCAACTCCGGTCCTGGTGGGCCGCAGTGGCTGCAGGTTTGCATTCTAACCCTTTTCCTAATCAGCAATCAGTTTTCACTGCTAATTAACTCCTTTTCCCTTCCCTAGCCCTATTTTTAATGATTCAGTCGACTGAATTGATTTGTTTCTTCATTAAATGACAGCCAAACAGAAATGAGACGTGAAACGAGCCCTTAAGGGCTTACGAGTTCTTAAGGAGGCTAGAGAGTACATATTTAAACCCTTGACACATATTTTTAGGAAGTCACTGCGCACTGGAGAGACTCCAAAGGACTGGAAAATGGCAAATATCATCCCATTATATAACAAGGGTGACAGGGCTGATCCAAGCAACTAGAGGCCAGTAAGCTTAACATGCATTACAGGGAAATTAATGGAAGGAATTATTAAGGATAAGATTGAGCAGCTCATGGCAAGGACAGAAGTTATTAGGAGCAGTCAGCGTGGGGTCAGAAGAGGGAGGTTGTGTTTTACTAACAGGCTGGAATTCTATGAGGAGGCAACAAAAGGATACGATCAAAGTGGAGCTCATGATATTTTTAATCTGGACTGTCAGAAAGCATTTGATAAGGTGCCACATGAGAGGTGGGCATCAAACTAAAAGAACTGGGGGTTCAGGGTGTGAAGTGTAGATGGGTGCAGAATTGGCTCAGACACAGGAAGCAAAGGGTGATGGTGAGAGGAACCTCATCAGAATTGGCCGATGTTAAGAGCGGTAGCCAGCAGGGGTCAGTGCTGGGGCCACTGCTACAGTATATTTTTAATAGATATAAATGATTTAGATAGGAATATAAGTAACAAGCTGGTTAAGTTTGCAGATGATACCAAGATAGGTGGATTAGCAGATAATTTGGAATCAGTTATATCATCACAGAAGGACTTGGATAGCAGATAGGCTTGGGCAGATTTGTGGCAGATGAAATTTAATGTCAGTAAATCTAAAGTATTACACATAGAAAGTAAAAATGTGAGATTTGAATGCACAATGAGCAGTCAGAAAAATGAGAGTCCACTTAATGAGAAGGATTTAGGAGTCATAGTAGACTCTAAGCTATCGACTTCCTGACAGTGTTCAGAAGCCATTAAGAAGGCTAACAGAATGTCAGGTTATATAGCGCCTTGATGTGTGCAGTACAAGTCACAGAAGGTTCTGCTCAAGCTTTATAACACACTGGTGAGACCTCATCTGGAGTCCTGTGTGCAGTTTTGGTCTCCAGGGTACAAACAGCACAAGAAAAGGTCCAGAGAAGAACAACTCGGCTGATTCAGGGGCTACAGGGGATGAGTTATAAGGAACGATTAAAAGAGTTGAGCCTTTACAGTTTAAGCAAAAGGAGATTAAGAGGTGACCAGATAGAAGTGTTTAAAATTATGAAGGGAATTAGTGCAGTGGATCGAGACGGTTATTTTAAAATGAGTTCATCAAGAACACGGGGACACAGTTGGAAACTTGTGAAGGGGAAATTTCGCACAAACATTAGGAAGTTTTTCTTTACACAAAGAATGATAGAAACTTGGAATAAGTGACCAAGTAGTGTGGTGGACAGTAAGACTTTAGGGACTTTCAAAACTCGACAATGTTTTTTTGGAAGAAATAAGTGGACAGAACTGGCGAACTTTGTTGGGCTGAATGGCCAGCTCTCATCTAGAGTGTTCTAATGTTCTAATAGACGACCAATTAAATTGGAATGTCAAACTCCAGCCAATTTCACATCAACCAGTTTCTTAATGAGAAGCCAGTTCTTGCTGTTCTTTAAAGCCGTTATTGAACATCAGGACTTGTTGCTGCTCTCAATCTGTCACACTTTTTTCTAAGACCACCGTAAAGCTGTTTTGGTGACCTGAGCAGACCAACATGACCGAGACCTTCACCATTCTTTATTTTCAGGTTAGCCCCATTTTAGGTTTTTGTAGGCCAAGGCCTTACTCTGGTGGTTGGGGGCTGGCTGCCTGGGGTGAGGCCCCTCCATAGACAGGCTACATTGTGGGTCGTTTCAGAAGGCTTACAACCTCTTGCTATTTGGTGTACCTCTAAACTCAACTCACACTTTATTAGGTACACCTGTTCAACTGCTTGTTAACGCAAATTTATAATCAGCCAATCACATGGCAGCAACTCAATGCTGAAGTTCAAACCAAGCATCAGAATGGGGAAGAAAGGGGACTGAAGTGACTTTGAACGTGGCATGGCTGTTGGTGCCAGGCGGACTAGTCTGAGTATTTCAGAAGCTGCTGATCTACTGGGATTTTCACACACAACTATCTCTAGGGTTTACAGAGAATGGTCTGACAAAGGGAAAATATCCAGTGAGTGGCAGATCTCTTGGTGAAAATGTCTTATTGATACCAGAAGTCAGAATAGAATGGCTAGACTGGTTTGAGTTGATAGAAAGGCAACTGGAACTCAAATAAGCACTTGTTACAATTGAGGTACGCAGAAGAGCATCTCTGAACACACAACATGTTGAACCTTGAAGCAGCTGGAGACCACAGTGGGTGCCAGCTAAGGACAGGCAACTGAGGCTACAATTTGCATGGGCTCACCAAAAGACCACTGTAAAGATGTTTTGATTGGACAACAGAAGATTGGAAAAACTCTGTCTGGTCTCATGAGTCTCGATTTCTACTGCGACATTCAGATGGTAGGTCAACAATATGAACGCATGGATCCCTCCTGCCTTGTATCAACGGTTCAGGCTGGTGCTGGTGGTTCAATGGTGTGGGTGAAATTTTCTTGGCCCACTTTGGGCCCCTTAGTACCAATGGAACATCATTTAAATACCACAGCCTACATGAGTATTGTTGCTGACCATGTCCATCCCTTTATGACTGCAGTGTACACCACGTCTTCCAGCACGATAACACATCATGTCACAAAGCCCAGATCTTCTTAAACTGGTTTCTTGAACATGACAATGAGTTCACTGGACTCAAATGGCCTCCACAGTCATCAGATCTCAATCCAGTTGAGGACCTTTAGGATGTAGTGGAATGGGAGATTTGCATGTGCTTCTGACAAACGTGCAGCAGCTGCGTGATGCTATCATGTCAATATGGACCAATATCCCTGAGGAATGCTTTCCAGCACCTTGATGAATCTATGCAATGAAGAATTATGGCAGTTCTGAAGGCAAAAGGGGGTCCAACCCGGTACTAGCGAGGTGTGCCTAATTCAACAACAACAATGACAACAATTTATTTCTTGAATAGTTCAAAATCACACAAGGAATGCAGTAATGGGTTTTAACAGGCCCTGTTTTTTGATAGCCCCCTTCCCAGCCTTGAACCCCTAAGAAGACAAGAAAGAAACTGCCAAAAACCCTTGTAGGAAAAAGAAAAAAACATGGTAGAAATTTTGGGAAAGGAAATTCAGAGAGAGAGAGAGACACTCTTCCAGGTAGGTTGGATATGAAATGGGTGTCAAAAAATGGGGTAAATACATCATACAAAACAGAACACAAGTCATCCTCTTCACAGAGCCAGACGGCCAGTCTGTCATGGCCACCTCAGGAATATAATGCAACAGTACAAACTACAAAGCAAAATGCAAGAACAGATGATACCACTCACTAAATGCTGAACTGTAACATATGAGGATTCCGATTTGTTCAGAGTTCTGGAAACCTCGGCCAACAAGCCTCCTCCCCCCTATTGGCTATTCTTCAGCTGAGCCAGCCAATCAGATGAAAGCACCCTTCTCGCCGATGATTCCAGTTCTCCCTTATCTGAGATGACTTTTCTAACAGCAACCAAACAACTTGGCAGGGGAGCAGTGGCACCAAGTGCCACAGGAAGATACCAAGGAGAGAAACTGAATAGAGGAGAGAGTTGGTAAAGCTTTATAAATATCATATTACTTATATTGTGGTATGTGATAGACGGCCGGCTGTTCAACCTGGCCGTGACATTCCAGAGCAAGAAGAATGGAGGAAGGCAGGCTTTTCTGGATGCTGCCTCCTCCGGGATGCTAGGTGGCAGCTCCCCTGGACAGCAACGGTTCCCCAGAATCCCTCAGGGCATCCTGGGACATGGAGTCCGTTTCCTCAGCCCTGTTGGGGGCCGTGGGTGCTGCCAGGGGGAGCTCACAAAGAACCTGGGGATTTATATTATTACTACAACCCAGAAGTCACGAGGACGGAATCCCGCAATACTTCCGGGCTATTTGAGAAATGAGGATGTGGCACTGAAGAAGAGATGGAGTGCTTCCGGGTCATGGACTATTTAAAGGACTGGTCAAGACCCAGAAAAGGGAGCTGGAGTTGGGTGACTTAGCTGCTGAGAGTGGAGGATTGTTTATTATATTGTGATTATTGATTATTATTGGAGAATTGCGGAGTGTGCGGTGCTTTGTGACTCTGACTTCCGGGTCAGATGGAGAATTAAAGTTCTTTAATCATCCCAGAAATACTTCAGGGCTCCCATCCATGTGCCTTGGTGGTACTTCTGGGCCATGAATGAGACATGGCTCCTCCGGTCCTCTCACAACTCCTCCAAGGGGCACCCACTGTACCCAACAGTGCTGAGCAAATGAACTCCAAGTCCCAAGATGCCCCTGCGGGAATTCGGGGCCCGGTTACACTCCAAGGGAGCTGCCATCTGGCGTTTTGGGGAAAGCATATGATAGGGTGCCTTGAGAGGAGCTATGGTATTGTATGAGGAAGTCGGGAGTGGCAGAGAAGTATGTAAGAGTGGTACAGGATATGTAAGAGGGAAGTGTGACCGTGGTGAGGTCTGCGGTAGGAGTGACAGAGGTGGGATTACATCAGGGATCAGCTCTGAGTCCTTTATTATTTGGTGATGGACAGGTTGACAGACGAGATTAGACAGGAGTCCCAATGGACTGTGATGTTTGCTGATGACATTGTGATCTGTAGTGATAGTAGGGAGCAGGTAGAGGAGACCCTGGAGAGGTGGAGATATGAGAGGAGAGGAGAGGAATGAAGGTCAGTAGGACCACCAAGACAGAATACATGTGTGTGAATGAGAGGGAGGTCAGTGGAATGGTGAGGATGCAAGGAGTAGAGTTGGTGAAGGTGGATGAGTTTAAATACTTGGGATCAACAGTACAGAGTAATGGGGATTGTGGAAGAGAGGTGAAGAAGAGAGTGCAGGCAGGGTGGAGTGGGTGGAGAAGAGTGTCAGGAGTGATTTGTGACCGACGGGTATCAGCAAGAGTGAAAGGGAAGGTCTACAGGATGGTAGTGAGACCAGCTATTTTACATGGGTTGGAGACGGTGGCACTGACCAGAAAACAGGAGACAGAGCTGGAGGTGACAGAGTTAAAGATGCTAAGATTTGCATTGGGTGTGACGATGATGGACAGGATTAGAAATGAGGATATTAGAGGGTCAGATCAGGTGGGATTTTTGGGAGACAAAGTCAGAGAGGCGAGATGGCGTTGGTTTGGACATGTGCAAAGTAGAGATGCTGGGTATATTGGGAAAAGGATGCTAAGGATAGAGCTGCCAGGGAAGAGGAGAAGAGGAAGGCCTAAGAGAAGGTTTATGGATCTGGTGAGAGAGGACATGCAGGTGATGGGTGTGACAGAGCAAGATGCAGAAGAGAAGACGATATGGAAGAAGGTGATCCACTGTGGCAACTGCTAACAGGAGCAGCCGAAAAAAGAAGAAGAAGTGTCCTTGAAAATCTGCCTTCCCCCATCCTTTCATCACAGGAGCGTCTTGGCTGGGTTGAGCTGCCGGCCGGGTTTCTTACACCCCCAAAAAATGAATTGCTGGCTATGCCCCTGGCCCTGAAGGTAAAGTACCGGAAAGAGCACCGAGAAGGCAGAGACCACACAGGCAAACAGGTGTTTTTATGGTTTTACTGCACAACAGAACTCTGGTGTGTCTTAGCAAACATCCCCACTGCTAAGGGCCACAGGGATTGCCATATCAAAACAACAAACACGCATGTGAGCATCAGGACATGTCACGTCTTTATCTGCACACTCGAGAGTCGGGGCGAGTCACAGACTGATTTGAACTGAGTCACTGGGGATGTCAAACTACTCAACTGGACGTCATGGGAGTGAACTACGGCTTCCGTCAACTCGCTAAAGTAGTGTAGGTGAAGAAACAACCTGAATATGTCGTGTACTGCGACAGGGCTTTCTGACATTTCGTAAGGGATCGAATATAAATCGCCCAGTTTGTGTACTCTTTAATTGACATGGTTTTGTGTTGCCCCTCCATTTGTGTTTGGGGTGGTCCCGAATGCCATATGTTTCATTTTGCAAGGTTTCTTTCTGGCTAAAATTTGTGAAGTACAGTGGGCCTGTACTGGCTGAGCACATTTGTCACTGTATCCATTTTTCCTCCAGGTATTTGTCACAGGGCGCTTTTGTCACTGCACCTTGTGTTTGTGTTTCCATATTTTTTTTTTCTTTAGCTATCCTTCCATTTGCTAAAGCAGAGTCCCGGGATGTGCACACACACGCACACACACACACACACACGGGGGCCAATTTAGCAACACCAATCCACCTAATCTGCATGTCTTTGGACAGTGGAAACTTGGGGGGGACCCACATAGGCAACATGCAAACTCCAGGCAGGGAGCACCCGGGACATAAAGCCTGGTCTCCTTGCTCCAAGGAAGCAGCACTATCATCGCCCCTAATCACAGGATTTAGCATTTGTCCTTTGTCTCTGTGGGTGTGTGAGCTCGACTGGGGCTGGAGATCTGGGACCTGAGGATTCATAGCAGGTGAGCCAGGAAGGTCTGACCTCTGCACTCCCAGTGACATCTTTTGCCAAGCATGTTCAACTGTTCATTTCCTACATAACAGAGCTAATATATGACAGGCTTACTGTGAAATATTAAAATTGGGCTTGAAATGCAAACAAAGAATTAGGAAATATCAATTTGTCCTGCTGACATGATAAAAAAAAAATCGCCTGGCAGAATATGGAGGAACTAATGCAAAGCAATCGTGTCCTGTTTACAGAAACACCAGTTTACTGCAAACAGGCGTCCAACTGACCTGAAGAGCAAATATCCTGATAAAGGTCTTGAGTTACCGCACATTGGCAGACAATCAGGCTGCTCTGATCACCGACTGGCTGACTTCTTATTTGTCCCGTCAAGCTTCACTTGGTTTGTTTATCCTGCATTTGGCTTCAGTGTATCACTCGTCTTTGTTGTTCTCCATTTACCAAGAGCTGTGTGCACAATGTACAGCACCACACCAGAGCAGGGACCGCTCACTGACACCTTATAAGCCCACCTTCAGTTCTGAAAATTGTTATTTATGATGTGTTTGGATTTACTATAACAGAATGTCTGGCTCCTGTAACAGGGATTGAGATTATTAGAAGCAAAACAGCAGAGTATGGGCATGGCAGACTGGCAAATGGTGAGCCAATGTGGCTAAACAGCTAGCAGGGTGTGAGATAAACAGGTGTGAAAGGCACTGTAGGATAGA